>JAQIXA010001132.1:0-28602 GCA_034699045.1 Nanhermannia cf. coronata Gr-Ori-00579 | reverse complement strand
AGTTGTGCTATAATATGAATCATTAATATACCTAGTATATAAATATTATGTATAAGACATAGTTATAATATAGGTAAGGTACTTTTAGATAATACTAGATAGTAATAAGAATGAGAGAGATTATACTCGTATGCTATTTATAAGTGTAAATAGATTATGTCTTTTTATGAACAAGAATGCAACTTAGAGACTCTACTCGGCTTGCCTATATAAAGGCTAGTCGAGGAAATCTCCAGGTTGGATTGTTGAGATCTAATTCTGTATCTTACTAATTGTGTTTTTAATAAATATCTTTCACAATACTTACAATACATAAATGTGACTTGAACTTATTTACTTTTAATAATGGAACAGAGGTGTACGAAACCTCGTTCCAAACTTGGGGGCTGAACTTAAAATACGTGATTTATTTGGACCTATTAGTTAATTTCGATTTTGAAATTTATTTTCGTGTAAGTATTATCAATTCTATAAATTTCGTGGGTATTTTTCAAACCGTATTTAAAACGATTTTATATAAGTTTCAAACTCGATTTCAAGTCCAATTTTGGATAAATGGTAATTTTACAATCTTACTATCCTAATTTTGAGTTTTTTGGGTATCTTTTGAAAGATATTATCAATTTCTAACTAAATTTTTGATTTTTATCCCCCTACAAATGTAAATGAATGGTTTATTGAATGGACTGATCAACCTTCAATAAGTTATTTTATTTACGATTTGTTTGTGTTCAATCTGAATTTTATTATTTATTATATCAGTAGTATTACCTATTTACGAGTTGACAAATTACATGACTTACTGACAAATGTAATGTATTTAAAGAAAGATCGATTTTAAGATTACAGTGGATATTAGACATTTTAAATTTTAAAGTTTAAAGTTACATTTCAATGGTTCAACCCGGATTACATGGATCGACTTAATTTCTTTGGTGTCTTCCTAATCCGTTAATTCACAAAGAGGAGTAAAATATTGATGCTGGCGGGAACAGTAGTCTGAAATAAGTAAAAAAGTATCATTTTTAATTATTATCTGTATTTTATGATATAGTTACTATTAAGATGAATTGTCTTGCTAAAAGCTGGTCTTAATAAGATTGCAAATAGAATATAAAAGTAAAGAAAAAATTGAAAAAGTTAGTTTCCAGCTAAAGCTAACTCCTAGACCTTACGAGGCTAGAAGGACAGAAATATAGTTATAAATCCATTTGGAAAATGAGAAAATACAGAATTATTAAATATAATTTAATTCCATGAAATAATGGCATTTGATAATATGTATCAATTTATTTTTTGGATAAAGCCATTTTGTTAGTATATATGATCTTTGAATGATTAGATGGAATATTTTTAATTCAAGGTACGGCATTTTGTGGTATGGAATTATTATAGAAATCAGTCATTAAAACTCAAGACATGTAAAATTGGATTTTATTAGTATATTATATTTTGTCAGATTTTGTAAGATTTGTTAAAACAAATTTGAAATAGAAATCGTGGCTGTGAGATTCGTCATTTTTGATTTTTGCTTTGAATTTTAGGCTTTAAAATATCAGAATACTTAAACTGAATTTGATATATA
The DNA here is from genome assembly GCA_034699045.1 of Nanhermannia cf. coronata Gr-Ori-00579. Taxonomy (NCBI): domain Eukaryota; kingdom Metazoa; phylum Arthropoda; class Arachnida; order Sarcoptiformes; family Nanhermanniidae; genus Nanhermannia; species Nanhermannia cf. coronata Gr-Ori-00579. Next base: position 27,017 of record JAQIXA010001132.1, on the reverse strand, counting down.
TTCTGATATTTTCATGATTCAGATTGACCTAAAGAGGTCAAAAATTTTCAGTTAAGGCAGATTATCCTTTAAAGGCAGGTATAAGATTTCCTAAAAAGTGTCTCGCAAATAATAACTTGATAAAAATTTTAAATTTTTTTGAATAATTTTAGTCAATTGAAGCGAACTTGCTTTATAAAGAGATTTTCTGGTACATATTAAAAGTTTTCCCGAGTTCTATGAATAACTAATTACAAAATTTAGGTTGACCTTTTACCATATATTTGCATATTTAAATTAGATTCAAGAATATAGAAGGTAGAAATATTTTTTCGAAAATTTTGAAATGAAATAGAAATTTTGGGTTTTTTAGCTGATTTGTAAATAATGTAGGTCGGTACATTAACTATAGTCTACTCGTAACTACTGTACTATAAAGTAAATTGATTTTCAAATAAATAACTATTTATAATCTGCAATAAAGACTTTATAAAAGAGTATTATAAAGGTAAGTTCTATAATAATAATAAGAGTCCTCTAAAGTGTTTATTCTGTCGAAAATTGCACAAAGTCTGATGATGCTCTTGTCTGGATCTTACCATTATTCTCTCAGGCTCAAAACTAAGCAAGCAAAAGTACACTCTAGACAAAAAATTAGAAAAAAAATTACACTTTCTGATCTTTCTTTCCAAATTTCAAAATCTGATTTCTAAAGTTTTCCAAAAATCTAAAGATAGCAGAATTTCTAAAGATAGTTAAGTCGTAAAAATTTCAGTTCCTGTAATATTGCATAATCTTATAATATGATTGCTATTTTGTTAAAATTTTGAATTAGAAAATTTTTTTGGTAAGATTGTTGGTTTAAATTTTTAGATCTGAAGTTTTAAGATACCATATGTATAACCTGCTAAGTATTTAATAACCAAATTGACAAAAATTAGGATTTCTTAACTTATCTGTCACATTACTTGTCAGATCGTGGTAAAAGTAAACCCAACTTTCAACTTTTCTGTACAGAGCTAGTAGAATAGATAATAAAGCTAATATTCTATTCTTATCGTCCTTTCTTTCAAACTACTTTATACGGAAAATTATTACTTCTTTATAGAGTAAGTACCTATTCAATTCTCTACCAAAAAGATAACTAAAATATCACCGAAATTATAAAAAGCTCCTTGATATTTTTACATACATTTTCTCCGAATTCCAGACCTGTAGATATTACCTAAAATTGTCTTAAAATTTTAAAAATTTGACCAAATCTTGTGGGTTATGGTCGAATATAATATTTCTAAAACTAAGAATAGCCATAAGACCCTTTGTATAACTTATGTAATCATAAGAATGGTAAGTTCTAAAGCTAAAATAGCAAGATAAAGGCTCTCGGTAAATGGTCTTTTACTCGTATAGTATTGTAGTACCTAAAGGGGAAAGTATAAGTAATAGTAGGTATTGATCAAGCAATTCCAGACATAGAGATTCAGACATACAAAGTGCACCTATACCTAATAGTAAGTAATAGACCATAAGCCTACATTTATCAGTATATAGTGTGCTTTTATATGAGATTATAAGTAAGTATCGGCGACGGAAGCTAGAGACTTTTAGCAGACATATAGGTACTTACTATTTTTTCATCTACAAGTTTTTGAGGCAAAAAAAAGTGAAATAAGCTACAGTTTCTTTTGACTATTTTTTTTTTATTTTTTGTATTTATTCTAGCAAATAAATATAAAAAGTACCTAAGGATAGTATGAGATAGGTAGGCAAATTTAGACTTTGAAGAATAGAATAGAAAAATGGTCTACTGGGTTTCAAAAAATGTCAAGTGAAAGTCACAGGTTTGAAATTTGAAGTTGAAAAATGCACATATGCAGTTAGATATATGTACTAGGTAGGTAGTAAATGTCACTTTTTGAGACATAAATCTCTTTAGGTATATACTCTATAGGTACATAGGTCATGACTGGTCTGGAATCATAAGCTGGTTACTAGTTTTACGAGATCAAATATTTTTGATAAAATAAAATTTTGGATCCTTTCTTACATACCTACATTTATTCAGTTATAAGAAATCCCTGATTGATAAATAATCTAACTCGATACAAATTATTTTTGCAATTTTCAACATTTATAAAAGAATTTGGAATTTTGAGAGTATCTGATTTCAAAAAAGTAAGTACTATGCAAATTATGTATAGGTACAATAGATTACTCATATACGAGAATATGATAGCTTTAGTTTGATCGATAAATTATCTTTATGAGATAGTAAGTTTTGATCAAAATAATCTGAGATTTTTAAATAAATTTCTCTGTGTTGGGTAAGTTATTAAACTCTTCAGTTTTTAATTATAAAAATTAATTCAAGTCTCTTCTCTGATTTAATTATTTAGGTCAAAATTTTAAAAAAAAACGAGAATTACAGACTTGTATAAAGTATTTGTAGCCTTGTCAGATTTGTCGAAAATTGAAGATTTTACAATTTGGAATATTTACTGATATTTAGACCTTTTAATGGCAGCAGGTCCAGGATCAAATACTGAACTGAAAACATCTGGGACTGGATTAAAACCGAAAAAACCACAAAGTCATTTCAGTCAAGAGGATAATACATGGTGAGTTTCTATTCATGTAAATTCTGATATGTACCTATATATATGACAATTTTTTTAAAGTTATAGTTATCAATCAAAATGCTAATTGTCAATAGGATAAAATTGCTAAAATACTTTATAGATACCTACTTATGTAGGGTACATGCCTTTTTAATAAAAAAATATATTTGAAAATTGCCACTACCTACATTGAAATACTTTTTATCTTAAAATTTCTGAGATTTTGCTCAAAATTTGAAAGCTATTTCATTGTCTACATTTTTGAGAGTTTTATCTTTGAAATACCTCTTATGGAATTTTGTCTCCTACAAATACTACAATCACGACTAATTTTGTATTTTATTTGTATCAGCAATAGTGCCCTACTCGTAATAATACTGTATTTTACGATTACTACTGGATGAACTATTTTTCAAATCAATTTTTAATTAATGATTAATTGCAAAATCTCTAAAAATAACACATTGACCATGCAATAGCGATTCTAAAACTATCTACCCAGTAAATGCATTCCGGTCAATGTGTAGGTATAAGTTACAAATTTTATGCTCCAATAAGATTCAGAAAAAATGTTCAAAAAAAAATTTCAATCAAATATCAGATTCTTATGTAATTTTCTTGTTACAGAACTTGAGATAGAAAGAAATACAAAAAAATTCTTTAAATTTTAAAAGATTTTACTGATACTTGAGGTAGGTTATTACGAGTAAAAGTTGCTTTATGAAGAAATTCGTTTGTTCTAAAGGATACTATTGATCTTTATATTTGATCCATAAGGATTAAATACAAATATGTATAAAGAATTCGATATTAAAAATTATTTTATTAAAAGCAATTATTATTACCTAATATAATAAAGGAAGGATATTATGAGACGAGAAAAATTTCTTCAGAACCGCTGGGACTCTGAATGGGGTCTAAAGTCCAGACAATTACAATTAAGGACAAATGTAAGTATCCGATTATTTTTTATTTTTATGATCTTTCTCCAGATTATCTGGTCTGAACCCGATATATTAAATATCAAAAGCTTAGATGAAGGTTTATTTTTACCCTACTTTTAATCATAGTACTACTGGAGAAAAATCGTGTAATTGGAATTCTGTAGAAATCGATAGTATTTTTAGAGTCGGAAGTCTGCTGCTATTTTTCACTTATTTTGTCATTTTTTATGGATTTTATAGTTCGATGATTCAGCTACTACTGGAGAAAAGGAAAAAAATTTGAAGGAGTTGGTTGCTGGAGGGCAAAATCTTGGTTTAATTCCACAAGAACTGGAGAAACGTGTGTGGAATTTGAAACCAAGTCCAAAATTTCCACTTAAATCTTCGGGTATATTGATACTTGTATTGTATTCTATAGTATAAACAATCTTATACAAGATTCAAGTAAGTGTGCAGTTTATTTGAACTTTGAACTGCCTACTACCTACCTATATAAGATTATTAGATTTTCTATAAATAAAATTAGGCAATATATCAAAGACAAGTTCGAAAATTTTCATAAATTGTCCAGAAAGTCGAATACCAATTTTGGTCAAAACTATTAGTGATGAAATTGGCAAAATTTCTATCTTTCGGCGAGCCTTGTAATCCGAATTTGTATTCCATTTTTGTGTATGAATTTTTTTTATTATTAAATCATACTGTACTGTATATTAAACTTACATTATGATTCTAGTCCCGAGTTCAGAGTGATTTCTAAAAAAATATTCGAGATTCGAATCCGATTTGATAAATCGAATCAAATAAAATCTGTTTTGACCCGATTCTATTTGACTTGTTTAATTTAAGCCGAAAGTTAATTTTCTATTTGAGGAATAAAATATTGTATTTTTAAATTTTTAAGTCCTTTGAACTGCATCTGAATTTAGAATAGGGTACATTTAAAAGTGCATAAGTTAAGTTACTGATATTTCAAAACTTAAATTACAGGCGCAATTGGCTGGCGTTCTGCAGATCCGAACAATTCATTAGCACTTTACCCTCAGAGAAAAGAGACAATAATTCAAAAAATCAAATTCCAAGAGGAAACCTATGGTCTATATAGGAGACAGAAATATCTAAATGAAATGGAAAATAAAATGCAAATTCAACAAAGATTGGCAAAGATTTTGCCATCAACTTTAAATGTTAATGTAAAATACTATAACTATACCAGCAGCAGTACAAGACTCACTTTACCAAATAAACTTATTCGCTATAAAGTAAATCCTTTGTTGTGTTAATAAAATAAGCCAAAGAATTCGTAAATTCATCCGAGCTAATCCTAAGTAGAAGAATTAATTTATGTCTACTAAAATTTAAACTGTCCAATCTTCGATTTCTTATCTTATCCATGTTAAAATCTAGTTCAAAAATACATACTTTATTTTATACATATGTATATAAGTAATCGTACATTTTATAAAATAGAAACGAAAGCCAAGAAAAATTATGTCAAATCAATAGTAGCTGATATCGAGACACATTCTCAACTTAAAAGTTAAGATTCAGAGTAGGCATATAACTTGTAACAAAATTTATTTCAACAACTTATCTTTTTAATTCAATTCATTTCTCCTTCTAACTTCTTAAATCTTTTATATAAAAATAGCTTCGGTAAGGAGAAATATATTTTATAAAAAGGTCTTCATACATTATCTGGTTTGTAGTCTGTTATAATGTAAAATGTACTTGTAGTATAAAAGAAAGTGAAATAAAAAATGCAAAATTCGATGACTCACACTACATTTCTCTTCGCTTACATGTAACTTTTATACTTAGGTATTCTGTTTTTTTCTGGTTTTTTTTTACATTCCAGCTCCATATCTTTTCTTCGCATAAGCTGGTGGAAGTTTATCCAAAAGACTCAATGGACTTACTTCGACTCCTACCAATTCATCCTTTTCAGGCCAATATTTTGCAAATGCCATGAATTTATATTTGTTCCCGCACGACTTCACCGATGAACATTGTAGAAAAAACTTTTTTCCGCTGTCGCCGCCGGTTTCTCCACCACCGTCACTTTCTTCCTCTTCTCCTGTTGTAGGTTCTGAATGTTTCCTTCGTCTTTTCGACTTTGATGGTAACAAATCTTCATCGTACTTTATCTCCATTAGATATATCCTATCCAAGTCATAGAGAAAGACTGAAAATAGATCTTTGCCTTTGCTCTTGTCACCATTTCTCTGTAAAGAATTTGTCTCACTCCAACTGCCACCAAGAATAGGATATTCTGGATCAAAGTTCAAACCCACATTTTGATTCAATAATATTCGACCACGTCCTTTACTTGAAAAATCAAAGATTTTTATAGAATGATCAACGTAAGCTACAAGAATCCAAGATTTTGATGGGTGAAATATAAAAGCTGATGCTTGACAATGATATTGTGGTAATTTTTTATACTTTTTAGACAAATGTTTTCTTATAACCATATCATTTAATTCTTCATCTAATTCTGATACATCACCATTTTGATGTTGATGGTCATTTTTTCTACCAAAAAATTCTTTTAAATAGAGTACAAATACACCACCCTTGAAATCTGATATAGCTAATTGTGAACCATTTGATGATGTATATATCAAATTGATTCCGTTTTCTAGTAGATTTTTTGGTAAATAAAAGTAATTGATTATCTTCACTACATTTCTAGTATCTGGATCTTCACTTTCATTATTATTAACTTCATATAGCATTACAAGTTGTCTTGATGTGGGTAAATCTGTCGATATAGCTAAAAATTTTGACTGATTTATAAAATGTACTGACCATGTTGATATTCGATCTAATGTTGCTAGTAGACTTTCAGTCTCTTTAATTTTTTCATCGAATTCAGCAGTCTCATCAGAGTTAAAATTGCCAGTTATAGTAGACAAATCAACTTTAAATTTTTCTAATTTAGGAGTAAAAGACGATGATTCATTCTCTTTATTTGCTACTGATTTCGTGATGGTTAGACGAAATACATTTATCCCTGAATTGACAGTTGAATAGACAAAATAATCTCCTTCAGGGCTTAAGCTTGATGAATGAATTATTTCTCCTCTTTTACTTAACAGTTCAACGAGCTTGAGTTGACTAAATTTAAAAAAAAAAACAAAAAAATAAAACGTAAGCATAAAGTTGTTGACAAGAATTTTAATTTCTCATTCATTACTTACCCTGAATCTTCATTATTAGAGAGTGGAAGTTGCCAAATATCTATTCCTTTAGGATTTTGAACAAGCATTAGCCCTTTTTTAGTTGAAAAGTGAACTTTCGGCGATTTTGGTAATGGTGGATATTTTGATACTTTCTTTGGTGGATAAGAACTTTGCACTAAATCACCATCAACTCCTGGAATTTTAAATATAAAATACTAATTATTGTTAATCAACATAATATGTTTTTAGTAATGAGATGATTACCTGCTGAATATAATTTATTTCCAATGGTAGATAGACACATTACATCATTATAATGCAAATTCCTTTGATGTGATTTAACCCATTTTTCAATTTGTGAATTTTTATCTGCTCTAACTTTTGCCAAGATTACAACTATAGGGTCAACGCCTAGAGGTTTAGTCAAATAAATAAAATATAAAATCATTAATTATTTAAAGTTCTTTCGTAGTTTTGTTTAATAATGCTTACCTGAAGCATAAATTAATGATTTATCAGGGGATGTTTTTAGAATTAATATGTCCGATTTGTGCGTATAAACTGTAATTGTAATAAAAACAAAAATATTTGTTTAGTAAATAGTACCTATATAAATAATGATTTAAATTTTAATCAAAAGGTTCCTACCTCTTTCTCTTAAAACTCCAATTTGTGCATCCCAAAAGCTTACAATTCCTCTATTAAAAATAAATATAAAACTTAGAATTACCTGAATTACCTAATAGAATATAAATTATAGTTTCAAAATTAAATTAGCTAAGCATAAAACCACATATTATAACGTGAATTTAGCTTGTATTTAATTGTAAAATTGAGGAAAAAATGTAGCATTTAGATTTAGAGCTCATTTTACGATAATGATTATAATAAATACCTTGAATCACCGGATACAATTGTAAATTTGTCCAACATTAAAACAGTCCATACAGTCGTTTCACGATTTTTAGATCTTCCAGTTAACATTCTTTGAAGTGCGTGTCCTTTTTCTACATCCCACAATCTGATGGAGTCAATTGAACCAGATGCAACGTAGTGACCGCAAGGTGACCAACATAATGATAAAACTCGGCCTATATAAGTAAATAAAAAAAGATAATTTTTAAATACAAATAATATTCATAGCATTATAATTATAAATGTGTATTTTACCTTCTTGTCGATCTAAAACTTTCATGTAGAGTAAACATTCGTCATTTATTTCAAAAATATTAATAAATCCATCTTCGGTCCCAGCAGCTAGATGACTTTCATCATGATTAACAGTAATGCACCAAACTGGACCTGAAGTTGCAGCTGCTTTATTCTAAAAAAATTACAAATTACAGCAAATTGTAAATAATAAAAGCATATAAATAAAATAATAAATACCTTTATCTTTTTAGTTACAAGACAGTGTTCAACAATAAACCCATGAAGACCACATGAAAATAGTCTATCCTTGGCCCAAACTAATCCTTCAACTGATGGTTCTTCGTCAATTCTTTCCAAATCGGTCAAAATCTTCTCCAAATATGGCAAATGTGATATGTCCCAGATTTCTAATGATGGAGCTTCCCTAGATTTACTAAAATTTAAACAAAAAAAATATGGTCAATAGAGTACTTATTCATTGTTCATAGGTCCTGAAAACCAGACCTCAATTCCACATAAATATTTTCATGTCAAATAAAGTGCAAGGTGCAAAATACTGTTTTTAAGCTCTTTAAACATACATTTATTAAAAAAACTAGGTAGATAGAAATTGGAATATAAATCGTTCTCTTTTAATCACCCATTATCTCTGAAAAACCATTTGTTGACCTCAAGAAATAATTCCATGATCCATGTAAAAAAAAGTAAAAGAGGCCAAAATTTGATTTTTCAGAGGTAATTCATAATTTCAGAGGTAATTCAGTTATAAAAGTGAATGGAAAGTTAGATTAATAAATAATCTAAAAAATATGCTCTCTAGTTAGGTATTTAATTCCGCTCTGTAAAAACTAGGTTTTGACTTACAGAACATATATTTACATGTCAAATTACGGTCAAAATCAGGTTTTTCAGAGCTGAATCAGGGCATAATCATAAATGAATGAATTTGTAAGTTAACATTATCTAAATAATTATAGCTCTCTAAAATAAAAATTCGTCTCTTTAAAAACTGGGTCTTGCCCTCGCAAAACATGTCAAATTAAGTGCAAAAATCTGGTTTTTCATAGCTGAACTAACTAAATGATCTTAATATTAGATTAGAATTTTAGATAATCATAATCATAAAATGCAAATTACCGGTAAAGTGCAATCTTCTTCAACTTTTCATTTAAAGTGAGGCATTGAATGGGTGAATGCTGAATATCCAAAACACTGGCTATACTAATCTTAAACTGATTGTTCATTTTGTAACATTTAATTACAACAATTAGCGAATTAATTACCTAAAATAAAAAATTACAATTTTACAAAATGCAAAATGCAAAAATGCAAGAATGTGCTTTTTGACAAAAAAATTTAAAAATAGAAACAAAATAAAATAAAATAGGACTTTCATAGCCATCTACGTTGTAGAGCGTTATAAAGTATCCCCGAAAGATGTACTAGTAGGTATACATAGATTTTTTGTATTTAAAAAATGTGTAAATAATCCAAAAAAGTTGTTGAAGAACGAAACGTGAATGTGAACGACGCAAAACGAATTCGAATGACGAGAAAGTGACGAAGTACCCAAACAGTTGACGAAACGAAGATTCCACTCAACAAGGTGACGGTGACGAACATCTCTGTTGACCTGACCTAACCTGCCTGTTATTTTAGGTTATTTCAGCTGGTGACAGCCGACTAATTTGGTATGTTTTTTGCGTTTTTTTATAATTTTAGGTTTTATTATAATACAAACAAGTATCATACTTGTACTGTACATTTATGCATGTAGTATTCAATTAATCGAGGTTAAGGTTAATATTATATGATGTCATGTCATGCATGAGCTTCATTATTTATAAATAATAGGTCTTTATAAAGAGAACAGATTTAAGATATCCGTACCTATATCCGTACTTTTTTTTTATGATCTGATCTGATCATAATGAGAGTATTTTAATTTAATAAAACAGAATTTTTTGTGCGTAGTACTATGTAGTACTATGTAGTATGTAGTACTTTAATTGTTAGGGTAGCGGTACCATGTACCTAATTAAATTAAATTAGATGAGGTGATCTGGGTAATTCATAAATAATTCATTCAACCAATTATTTTGATTCATTTCTTAAGGGCCAGCTGCAGCAGATTATCAGTAGTAGATTCCAGCAGCAATACCCAGCATTTGACACCGACCCCGAAGATCAAGTCCCATAAAGACCAGACAGGCGGCTTTAAAGTCGTAAGAAAATTATTTTGCAAAGATCATTTCACCTCATTTAAAATAATGTAGATGTACAGCTAAAAACTAATCTTAAGTCACATCACAATTCGACTTTAGATTTAGATTAAAGGATAAAAAGTTTAAAGATCGCTGGTCCTGGTCCTGTTCATTATTATGACCACAGCTCATTATTATTATGAACAATGAACGACGGGTAATCATGGCTTAGAAGATGTATGAGTAAAATTCAGAAAATATGGAAATCGAATTAGTAGGTAAATATCAGTTAGTAATGAGTTGTAAAGTAAATAATGTAAATTATAATTATAATATAATAGAGATTTTAAACTGTTACTGATATTTATAAAATGATACAAAAATTCAGAACCAGAACCAAGCCTTGTGAATTTTGAATTCTCATCTACCTAGTCGCCTATTCTTTTATTTGAGGGAGGACAGAGAATTAGTTTATTTTTCATTTCCTTCTATAAAATTAGATTAACTTATTTTGTGTATAATTATAATTATGATGTGAATTTATACAAAGTTCTTCTCAAATTATTATGCAATCGGCAATCATGTAATGTAATGTATCACAGTCATAGTCATATTATATAGTTATGATGGTCACAGATAATGATTTGTCAACTTTTGTCCAAAACTCGGCTCACCTTTCGCACTTGTCATATCATATCAGCATGAGAGCTTCCGGAAGTGCAATGAACTTGGGCCGGGCCGATAGACCACGACATCATCATCAAAATATCAGTACATAAAATAGAACAGCATGCATACTACAACTGCCCTTATAAAAAGTAAATTATCAAATTACTATCAAATCATTTATTACCTATAGATAGTTTATACTGTATCTACTCTACTTATAGTTAATTGCTATTCTCTGCAAAAATATCTATAGATCATTTTAAGAATACTAGAATTTCTCTTATCTATACTAGAATGCGAATATGTAAAAGTCACAAAAGTGCCAATATTCCTACTACAAAATTATATTAAGTCGTTTGTGTCGTAAGTAAAATAGACACTTATGATTCGATTACATAGGTATAGGTAGGTAGAGGTAGGGTAGAGGCTTAGGTAAGTACCTACTTTTTCAAATTCAAATTCAAATGTAGAAAAATAAATATCTAATTATTTTGTGTTCTTTAGAATTTTGAGGTTTGCTTTATATTTCAGTAATATGTATCATGTATATAGTTTAGAATTAGAAGTTTAGGGTAAATAAGTGTGTGTGTGTGTAGGTTCCTACTTACTACTTATATGTACTTATTATTATTTACTTGGATAGATTTAGTCGGAAGGGAGATAATTTGTTTCGTTACATATTACCTACTCCTACTACTGACTACTACTTTTACTAGAACTAGAAAAGCTCTTTAAAGCTTATGGATATAAAAATAAAATAAATTTCGTAATTCCTATTTCCTATAATAAATGTACATTCTACATTATAACATAAGTACTACACTACATACATTCAAGGGAGAGCTAGAGCAGAATTGAATCATTGAAATGCATTATTATATTAGAAGTAAAAGGGTCTATAATATTCGTTTTTCATCACAGATTCAGATTCAGAGTGAACATCAGATCACAAAATAGGGGAAGAAAATGACAATGAAATTATCATACCATATATAAATATACTTGGAATAAGATACATTATACATGTGCATATGCATTTAGGTACCAAAAAATTCTATGAAAAATAAGTAGATAGGCAAGTCTCTCGAAATCTGTAGTTACCCTTAAATCTATTTCAACAATCTACTATGAACTATGTAGTTCTACCTACTCAAGGGTTTTCATTTTATTTTATTGGGTGAATCCTTCAGTTTTGAAAATAGAGAAAAAAAGTAAAAGAATATTCACAATTCAATGGTAATAATGTGAACTGTAAATCAGCATACGAATATTCGGTATTCGGTACTACTAACCGAATCGGTTGAACGAAAAGTCAGGGGAACTTGAGAGATCCGAAAATCTCAACTTTTTCAGGGGGGAAAGTAAGGAATAAGGGAAGGAAATAAGGTCGCATTTTCGGGACCCCATTATTATTATTGTTTGTTTCTATCCATTTCTAAATTATCTTGGCTTTTATTTTTATTTTTATTATTTCTATTTCTGTGTAATATAATATTTGAGGGTGATTATAAAGATACAGATATGTATGGGAAAAATTCTTTAACAGGATATCAGGATTCTGAATTCTGATAGAGTAACTATTATTACTTTACTTCTGTTGCTCAAACTCAATGTCTAAAAATATCTCTTGTTGCTCCTTTTTTCTTATTGTTTGATTTGTCTCATAAATTAAGAATCATATAATATGAAGCTTTCTCTTGCCATTGCCAAGTTCTGGATATACTTCTACATTTGAGTTTTATTATATTATTTCTTTATGAAAAAAAGGGACAAGGACAAGGACAAGCATTATGAAGCAATAGATATTTATGTTTAGGTTTAACTTTTAGCTTATAAAGGAAAGGTTTTAAGATTTTAAGACTATCGACCAAATCTACTAAAAGATATCTCAAGTTTGTGTCTTGAAAAACCTATAGTTTCGATTCTCTTCAAATGTACCTATCCGTACAAGTATTCTGAAAAGTAAGAAAGAAAAAGAGAGATGATGATTATGATGATGGAAAGAAAGAAAGTTCTTAAAGACTACTACCTATATATTCCGCAAACTCATTTCTTGTTCAAAAAATTCTTCTACTGCACTGAACTATACCTACTTTTGTGTATTGTTTAGTTAAAATTATGAACTTGGCTAGTTTAATTTTTAAAATATTGGGTTCTAAAATTACAATACTTAATACATTATTGTGAAAATCAATAAAAGTTAGTTCTAATTGTTTGTTTTTTTTTCAATTTCTTCTAGTAAACCTAAGAATCTTCCCTGCGAAAGTAGATTTGAGATTATGAAATGTAAAAAGGTTTTAGTTTTTTCCAAGTTTTAGGTTTTCTCTCGACCTGTCACATTTTTCTATCTACTTAACTGTGAGTATGAGATGCCGACAACTTTCTATTTCTATCACATGAGTTGCCTTTGCTTTCTCTCTTCTTTTACAGTAGTTAGTTGAGAGATAGATTTACCTACACATAAGTATACGAGTATTACTTGAATACTTGTGTAACTTGCCCTGGCTATGGATGGTAAAGTTTCAAAGAATAGGTACTTTATACAGAGAGATAGATCGAGTTTACAAAGCCCTATCTCTATGGTAACAGTTTTTATATGAAAACTACCAATGAAAAGGCAAGGCTGGTTGTGCGCAAACTTATACCCCGAAATATCCGAATTACCCGATATATTTAGGTATAATATACCTACTATTTAGCTCAGTGCTAGTGCATCAACCACACTATTTCTATTTCTATCTATGTACACTTATTTTATATCGGCAAATATATTACTAAACACGTTAGTATGATATGCACCTAGGTATGGTATAATATGTACTGTATGAGCTACTGAATCTCTGAGCAAAAAAGAGCACCCAAAAAACATACTTACAAACTTACATAAAATTTCATACTCGAATATATCAAGTAAAGTCACACCACCAACCCTAGTAGGACTAGTAGAACTAACACTAACACCCTTAGCTTTCTAGTTTCTAGATTCAGTTTTTAGATATGCTCCATCAGCAGAGGAAGGAGTTGGTGAAGTTGGAGTTTCACTAGCTGGAGAGATATGATATTATGTAATGTATTATAAGTAGGCGGGCGTGAGTTCGAGGTACGTAATATCCCATATGTAATATGTTTTACTTGATCCATATATCCTTTTTCATTTATGCTTTCTCTCTTTCTTTATAAAGTATAAAGTGAACTGAATTTATAAACAGAAAGTATACGCGGTACAGAAAAACCGTTTTTCCAACGTTCTTTCCGCCAAATAATAAGAGTATTTTAAGCTTAACTATTCGTGCATGTATGTTATAGAGGAACTATTTTGTATTGCAAACTTGACGCCTTTGCAACACACAACTTGTATGCTATGTAGAAAGTACATTAGGCATTAGTAGTACCATACTTGTAAGTGTAAGTATATCATCATCGATTTTCGTACATACATAATGTAAGTTCCTGATCAACTAATAATAAAGTGAACATGCTTCTTTTCTTGGTATTTGCTTATATAGCACACCTACTACTCGTAGTATATACATGAATAGCATAGGTAATAGGTGTAGAAAAGAAAAGCAGATAAGTTTTCAAGAAGGGTACAGCTTGGCTAGGTATATTGAATATTGTAGGTAGATCATAATTTCTAAAATAATCTACACCCGCGTCCGTTCTGTCAACGTCAATTTTCCAAACCTTATCCAAAGATCCTTCAAAATAATGGTTTGTGGATTACTTAGAAGTACCTACCTAGCTAGAAGAAAAGAAAGTTTTTTTATGACGACTTCTCTCGGTTTTTCTAGTAAGAGTTTAGCTTATGAAAAACCTCAAGATTTAAGCCTTGAGTCTTTATTCTTGATTCGGCGACAGGACTACTGCAAGTATCTATCTGCGTCTACTAACCTAACCTATTTATAGCAAAAGTTACATATCAGTACTAATATAATGGCATATTATACTTTTTGTTTTATGTAGGTATGCATTTGAAAAAACATAAGAAAGGTTGGTTATAGGGGTTGAAATTATGGGGATGGTGACAGATCTGAGGCAAAGGACAGCAGATCTTTTAGATTTGATCTGTTGACAAATTGTATATCCGATCAAGTTGACAGAATGAGATATTCACTACTCGTATAGTCCGCATATTACCAAGATACTTGTGTATAAAGATAAGTTGAGCTAATTCCATGTTGAGGCATTTAAGTAAGCAACTGATTACTCTACTCAATTTTCTATTTTTCAACTCAACCTATCTTTTTAGCTAATCCTAGCCTAGTTAGCTTCATGCAGAGATAGAGTTGGAATCCATTTGTACTTGCTTCATTATTCTTATACCTACCTAGTATTAGTATTAAAGTTAAGTATAACTTAAGCTGAACTAATTTTCTTGAAAAGCTTTTTTTCTAATGTTAAATGCCCCCTTTCTCCCAGCCTTAATTAATATCATTTCTTTTTCTTATACTAGCCCTAGATTCTACCATGTAAGTAAGTAAGTAGTCTACTACTGATATATTTATATGAACACTTGATATTTTGCAATATTATAATATTTGAAAAGACTCGAAATCCAAATAAACTAAAACGTCATACATATACATAATAGTAAAACCTATACTGTAAGTATATCCCCTAACAGCATGCTGTTTTCCCTTGAGGAATCGAGGAATCCTTTGGCGCCCACCATATAGGTATTGAAGTTTTTCTTTTTCGTAGAGCCGGCATACAAGTGGCATAGAAATAAACTGAAGAAAGTAAAGTAGTATGGTTCTGCTCTAGAACTATTCTCGTAATAATAAAACCCGGGATCTGATCGACCCGATTTACCCTTACCCTTTTCCCCATTCTCAACTCGAACTTACTATTAGAATTAGAATTAGAGTTTTTAGGATAGGCAGTATCTACCTATCATCCCCTTCTATTTCTACTTCTAATACTTTTAAAAGGCAAAGTCTATATTTGATTCAGAAAAAATGGAAAAACGATGCATTTATTCAAACGCTAGAATGCTTTTTATTATGTTTTCTCTTTCTTTATTAGGTTCAGAAATTTGTAATGAAAAAAGATCTTGTATTTTAACTAAAAAATCTAGAAAATAATTACTGTTATTGAATGAAAGTAATTTTTAATTTTTCTTTATCCATCGGACAGAGGTAAGGACTAGAAATAATAGAATTTTGGGATCCTGGATAGGTTTTTGCTTTATACGAGTACTTGTCCTTAGAGTAAATATAGGTAGGTAACTTTTTTATAATTATCTGTTTGAATAACTTGAACAGGGCAACGTAAATTAGGTAAATAATTTCTTAGCTAAAGAGCGCTAATTTAACAGTAGGATGGTTTTTCAATGTTTTCGAAATACTAATGATGATATTTTAATTTGTAACTTATTAAGCTTTAAAGTTTAAACTCGTCCTCAGTGGAATAGAATGATTTTTGTTATTATATTAGTCTCTTCTAAATGAGTATTATATTATAGAATTATAGAATTTTTTAAAATGTCTATTTACAGATAGTTCAGTTCAGCTTTTCAATTTAAGATGTCTTATAGATGTAGCATCATCAGATCAGATACACTAGTCACTTTATTTTTACTTTTTTGAGAAAACTTTTAGTAAAATTAAAACAAGATTCAGGAGATTCAACTCTTTAGTTTGGGGATAGAGTAATTGTCTCCTATACGATAAAATACTTTTAATCAGTAAACAGTATGCACCTATTGGACAATAATAAAGCAAATGGCAAATGTAATGAGTTATTTTGGTTTAAAAGTCGTACCAAGAATTCCAAGAATCGTTTACTCAAGAATTGCCTTTTACGATTTAATACATACCTATAAGGTTTCGTCTATTGTTTTGCTTTTTTTTTGTTTTATTTCGACTTTGTTTTACTTTACAATTAGATATTGAGTTAATCCATGGTCTTTGAATTCGAATACTGTACTTTAAAATTGTTTTATTTAAAAAAAACTTTGATATAATATAGAAGCTAATTAACTATGTTACAATCACAATTTGGTTATTTTGATTACTACCTAACTACTAATTACTATTGTTAATGCTACAATCCATTTTTTGTTTTTCATTAATTTGTCAGAAATTTTAATGTAAATATTAATATTTACCTTCAAAGTTACTAATGACATAATGGGCTTTCATTTTTATTGTTTGGTGCCTGGAACTTTGATTGATTTATTGGAATTCTATCTTCCAATCAATAGCAAAATATTGTTCTTGTTGTTGCAAATCAATAGATTAACCATAAGGGTATGAATTGAGTGAATTTTTTGTAAATTTTTGTCTTGTTATAGACATAGAATTATTTAAAGATTATATTTTTTGATCAAGAATAAATAAGGATAAGGATGTTCAAGAAATAGTAATAGTACCTACATTATATAGGTAAATACGTAGTTCTTGAATATGTATTCAACAGTTGAAAAAGGCAAAAAGTTATGAAAACGAATGCAAATATATCAGTACAAGTGACATTTTGATTTCTTATTTTGAACTTTCTTTTATGACTTTAATCTTAAGCTGCAGGATCTGCTACTTATTCCTATCAGTATTTTAACTTTCTAAATCTGATTTTCTCCGATTGGGATTGGGGTTTCTCACTGTGGTTTTTCGGTTTGCCCCGTTTCGTCATCAACTACCAATTCTTTTCGATTTACTTGAAAAAACCGGGTATTTTTGTTCTCTAAAATGTAAACTATTCTGTTGAAATTTTACTCTAATAAATATCTTGGAAGTCATCATTTATATTTCATCATACATAATATTTGGTATCTGATTTATGTTCATTTGAATGCCTAAAAGACAGAGAGGATTAAATTTTAAAAATAATTTTTCTGATACTTTTCTGCTCTCAACTTTTTTAATACCAAGTAAATTTCTACTTTTTTAATTCTATGATTTAAAAAGTCCTAATACATAGTATCATGTCCTATATAGTTGACAACAAAAAGTTATACAGTTATTGCTATGAGTATCAGTAGGGTACTCTTAAGATTAGATGTAATGTAATATGTATTTTTTTAGGAAAAAAAACTTTTATTCAGCAGAATTTACAAGAGAAATTCTTTAAGCCCTTCTCTTTTCTGGGTATTTATTATATAACATACTTTTATGCTTATTTGGATATACTTTTGTACTTGTATGTACTTACATAGCCATATAGTAGGTTATGTATGTATGTAGTTAGTATTATGTATGAGAGAAAGAGAAGCTTTTTGTATTATTATATCTGTATCTGAATGCATGTATGTATATATTTGTGTAAGTAAAAGTAAGTAGGTATGTAGTAGGTATGAATTGTATAGAGAAAGATAGAAAGTTGAGAGAAAGTACAGTAGTCGAGATATCCATATGTATTTGCTGGAGAAAATAAGGGAACTCTTGGAAAGTTTTAGTTTTATCGATTCAACTCTCCTACTCTTACTACTTATATATATGTACTCTGTATATACCCTGACTGAGATTTCCTTCAAAAAGTTTATTAGTAAAGGAGCCTACGAGCTCCTTGCTTCAATAAATCACTAAAAAGCTTTCCCTTTAACTTCAATATTATACTAATGCTTACGATTTGCTATACTGGAATCGAAAACAGTCACATCAAAGTATTATACTCCTACTTGAGATATTTTTGTAATGTGCACTATGTATATTTTGGGCTATTAGGTACTATCAGTAGTATAGTCAGCAAACAGATATGATTGTTCAAGAGAAAAATGGCTCTAGGAAAAAATCCCAACAAGCAAAATCCCAACTCCAAAATCCCACCTCCAAAATCCCATCTCCATAAAATTGTCATACAATTGAAGCTATTGAAGAAGATGATCTCATTATCCTTATCAAGGATAATGATTGTGGTCCACTAACTTGTGATGAACAACATATTCTTCAATTGTATGACAATTTTATGAAGATGGGATTTTGGAGTTGGGATTTTGGTTGTTGGGATTTTTTCCGCTACCCGAGAAAAATAACTAGATCACATTATTACAAGTTTTTAGCATTTTAGTATTAAATTAGATTCATTTTGTTAATTTGATAAAAATGATAAATATTTACAAAATAAATATAAAAATAATGTAATGTAATTGTAATATAATGAAGTGGACTGATGGTTCAGGAAATTTTAGCCGAATTAAGTAGCCAATATAATATAGCAAATGATTTGTAGGCTAAATGCTAAGGTAAACAATCCATAAATTGAAAGGGTTTTGAACTGCAGACCTGCTGTAGGTACTATATTTTCTAAATAGGTAGTCTTTTTTAAAAATTTTTTGGCATTCTTTATAAGCATTTCTTTTAGAGTTGTATTTATGTATATTAGTTTTAAAATTCAATATTAGGTACAAGATACATACAATACAATATTCAGATAGGATCGATATGTAAGGTGTATCTGTAGAATGTTGGGTGTATATATTGAAGTGGGTAGTTTAAATTCGAATTCATTTTCATTATTGAATTGAAATGTTCATTTCGGAGGATAGTTTTTGAAAAAGAAATTAAAATTCGAGGTAACTTGAAATCTCTTTGGTTGACTTCGAGATTGAAATATAAATATAAAGATCAAAAGAAAGACAAAGAAAGTTGATAGAAATGAGATTCATCAGTAAGAGTCATACAAAGCTATGTACTCTACTTCTGTGTATTGTATTGTAGTAGAAGATCCTTCAAAAAGTTTCAGGTAAACAAAACAGGAGTAGAGTAATTTAAATAAACTTAAACTTTATTTATTTATATTTTAACAAGTACAAATTTTTTCATGTATTGTACAATACGGATACACAATGGCATATAAAATAAGTTTTTTTTGTCAAGTTTTATTCGAGAGAAGAGATCTCTGTTCGATCTAGATCTATGTGTGTCATATCATACGACAGATACTAGGTATGACAGCAAGGAGTTTGTGAAAAAGTTTATATAATTTAAAATTTGAATGAATTTTTCTGGAGGATGGTGACAAAGTTTTTCTTTCTTTATGTATATTTTAAATTTAAACGAGATGTAAGTAAAACTTACTTTGACTTCCTATTTGATCCTCAACAATTCAATCAACATCAAAATGAGATGGATTTTAACTTCAACAACTTTCTCCTCGACTAAATCACAAAATGCTGTCTGTATCCTAATCCTAGTATATATCTTGGTATACTTTTTTGTTTGATTTTGATAATAGGAGAAAGTTAATTTGTTTAAATTGAACTAGTGTATGTAGTAGGAGTAGGTAATTAAATTACAAAAAAAATATTATAAAAATGTCAAATAACAAGCATGTGATCCTCATTAATAAAAATATATGTAGGTAAGGTAAATTACTTGGATTTTAAGAAAATTATCTAGATTCTCTTTATGTTATTATTATTGATATTGACATTCTTACTACGTCTTTCATAAAAAGTCTAGATTTGATGTCAAAAAAGTTAGGTATTTATTATTTTAATGGACTTAAAAATCCTCGAGTTTGAGGATCTTTTTTCACAATTATTAGGACTTTTTTAACTGAATTCTTATTTGAAAAATCCAATGTTGGTACTTGTATAAAAGTATCAAGACTCAAGACTTGACTTTTATCATCTTTTATTCGGATTATTAGTACTTACTTTTTTTTGAAAGGTTAAAGAAAGTACTTATTTGAATAATATGAAGAAATTGAGATATACCAATATTTTGTAAGAATATTATTATGCTAGCTAAGAGCTCTATAAAATAAACAGTATCAGTATAAGGCTGGATTCATATTGAAATATTTTACTTTATTTTTTTGAAAGAAATGTGGAATTTTTAAGGACATTTTAGTTCTCGATCAGGGTATTTTTGTAGAATTTCATCTCATTGTAATTCAATTTTCTACTTACATTCTTTTCTATATTGTAACTCTTCCTTTGCTTGATCTTGAGCTTGAAATTCAAATAGAATGAAAGGATTAGGTATAATCTGTAATTCTTTGTATTTGGTTATTTTGGCATCTATATTCGTACTTACCAACTAGATCCTAATCCTAATTTAATTTTAAATAACTGTCCAACGATGAAAATAGAAATTGAATTCTAAAGATAAATGATACGATTTAACTTTGGGATGATGAAATGAATTCAATATTTTAAATTTTTATTTGCTATATTTCGAATGATTGAGAGGCTATCATGATGATTAAAATTCATATACTGATACAACATATTGAGGTGATATATCTCAAATACTTGAATCAATATATAGTTTTGGCCTTTAACTTTTCCTTTCTGAAACTGTCGAGCCACCAGTTGCCTTACAAAGTAGGTATACCTACTTTCATAAAAGGCTTTGATCGGTGCTAGTAGTATCAGTAGTAATATTTTTCTTTCCGAATCTGGGGAAAATTTTTTGATGATGGTTAAGAATATCATATAGGTCTCGGACAAGTCTCGAAAGACTCGTATAAAATATAAATAACGATATAAAGTAGGGTACAGGCTGCTGTACAAGTAGTATGGTATGACATAATCATAATGTTTTTTTTTTGACTTTCGGGATTTCTTGATGGTTTTTAGAGAGTCCTTGTGAACCATACTAATTCAAATTCCGAAAGTAACACTCAATTTATGTGATATTAATGCTATACACTTACACTACTTGGTTAGGCTTGAACCTTTGAACAATAGAAATTAGATTAGTCTTATCATTCTTATCATCTTATGATAAGTTATTTTATGAGATAGTTGATTTATTATCTGATCTGATGAGATGAGAAAACCATAACATATTATAGATAATAGATAAATCTTTGAAGGTTCATACAAAGTACAAAATTGTACTTACTACTACTTTTGGTACTTATAAAAGATTATTTGTTATAAGCTCATTATGCTAATAGTTTCAATTTATATCTTTTTACTTGCACATAGCATGTAAGAATAAGAATAGTAAAAAATAGCTCACTCATTTATAAAATAGTGTTAAATACTTACAAGTAGTTTAAGTTAGTGTGTTTTTCAGGGGTACGTGAGATTTTTAATGAGCTTTTTAAGTCTTTTGGTAGGTAGGTATATAATGTAATGTATGTAATGTGCTTGACTTTTTAAGCACAAGCTCAGGGCAATAAACAAATGTTTAAAATCATTAAATTAAATTCCTCGAGATTCCTTTATCCATTCAGAGTTCAGTTGCTTTGGCCAGTGTGAAGCGATGCATGTTTTATACCACTATTTATAAAATTTACGATTGTTTGTTGTGCTATGTGTAGTCTCATGTAGTTAGCTATTAAAGGACTTATTTAAGATAACTAATTACTAATGTGAGAGGGTATTTTGTAGCTATTTTGGTTTGTTGACTACTAGTATAAGTAATGCTATCAATACTTTGGACAGTTTAGGTAAGCATGTTTGTAGTTTGTATGTAGGTACAAATAAATACATAAATATCAAAGGCCGACGAGTAGTAAAGTTATTTGGCCTTCATCGTAATGTCTTGGGATTTGAGTGAGCATTTGGAATAGATATTTGTGTCTTGTTTGGTCTAAAGTGTAAAGGGTACTTGACGAGATCAGTTTAACTTATTACAGATATTTTTTTAGGTTTAGTTTAAAGTATCAAGAGTCAAGAATAAGTAAAGTAAAGGTAAAGGCATATCTAAAAGCTAGTAGAAACTAAAAGTACCTAGGTATACCTTTTTTTATATTTAATCTCAGTTTTTTAAAAGTAAAAAGAAATATCGCCGGATGGAAATAGGGTTTTCTTGGAAAAAATATTCTTCAACAAGACCTTAGAAATACTAATATGAATTCACATGTATAATGTATTATGTAAGTAATAGCCACTGCTCATATTATATTTTAAATATTACAGTCTACAGAATATCTGTTTAAGGTAAAATTGTCAGTTTGAAATCAGGTGTCAGTTTGAAATCATATTAAAAATGATTTTTTTAATATGAAATTCTATAAATAAAGTGTCCTTATGAATGGCATATATTATAGAGAAGTTCGGCTGTATTTATAAAAGTCTGTACCTTTGTAATACAGATACAGATAGAATATTTATAGTAGTATGTATGTAGTACAAAGGTGGTGGTCGAAATGTACGAAAGACCAAAACCAAGACCAAAAGAGATCATAAAAAATGCAAGGACTGAATCTGGTCTATGTTTTGTATACTAGTACATATAGTAGTACATACTCATACAAGTAGATATGTGTGTATATTACATATGTAAGGCATTACATTGCATTGGCTAACTTGAGTTGAGGAATTTCGAATTTCAAATACTCTCTGCAATGCAGGTTAGATATTGTAGATTATAGATTTACCTTTACTTTTGCTTTTTGGATTTTTTGCTTTTAGACTAGAGTATAGATATTGTTTAGGGTTTGAGTCTGAAGATCATATTCTTTTATATAAATACCCTACTAATACTAATAAGAGATGTGATGTTTCAGAAAGGTAGGTATTAGGTAGTAGATACATATAATAATATAGGTACGCATACTAAGGTACCTACTAGTATTTAGTATTAGATCGAGTGAGTGATCAGGCTGGCCTGATGGTGTTTGGGCTAAGAAAGGTGTATCTACATCTACAGAAGATATCTGGATAAAATACTAGTAATATTACTACTAATACTACTATAGCTAATACATGATGAAAGAAAGGAGAAAAAAATAGGATGCAGGTGCAGTGTCGGGTCGGTTCAACTTCCTTCAAAGAATGAGAAAGAATGAGAAATTTTGGAGTTTGGCTATGAGGATTTTCCACTGGAGTAGTAAATGGACAGATCCAGTATACAGATATGATGTAATGATTGGTGAACACTGAACTGTCAAGTAGAAATGGTCAAATATTTTAAATTTTAAGAGAAATATAGAAACTACTGATAATCCTATCATTTAATTAGATGTTAATACCTAGTTATTTTTAGCCACACAATTGGCTAATTAATACGAATGAGTCGACTTAAAAATTCAGAAATGATTTTCTAGGCATTTGTTTTGAAGATTTTTATGACAAAAAGGCAATCGATATTGATATAGATAATTCATTTTTAGAAATCGAAGTTAGTTTGGTAAGGTAGAGATATAGGTTTGAATTTTGACATTTGTTTCAAGTGATAAAATGTCGGTAGAATTTTTTTTACATAAATATATATTTAGAATTAGTAGCATTAGGGTGAATACAAAAGGGTAAAATTTGGTTCTTCAAAGTTGCTCTGCTGATCTTCAATTTTGAATCTTGACTAAAACTAAAAACTTGGTGGTATGTATAAATAGTTATGTTTAACTCAGCTCTGGTCCTTTACAAGAGGAGTCCCGTCCTAATCAGGTTTAAATAACAGAGATCTAATATGGTATATCAGTACCAGTATTCATATATTTAATGGATCATAATCGTGTGTTATAAAATAGTAGGTATCTAGAAGTACATAGTATAGTAGAGCATATGAAAGCTTAAGAAGGGTGAAAATGTTTTAAGTTGTGAGGTGGCTAGTTGAGACTTGAATATTATTATTATCATATAAGGTAGGTAGTAGGTATACTACATATTAGTACGATAAGAGTAAGAGTAGGTTTAAAGTGTATAAGGCAAAGGTGTCTTTGCCTTCGAATCATCTCATCATATCCCTTACGGCAATAATGTCAAGGATTCTTGTTCGTCTTACACATACTCTTTTTATATGATTTGTACAGTTGAAGTTCTTTGTAATGTATATCTTTGAATAATAAATAATAATACATCTTTTAAGAGAAAAAACATAATCATGGCTTGAGTGAGTTTTGAACTTTTTCGGTTTTTAATTTATCAAAAATTTACCAGATTTTATTAGTTTTAATTTTTAAATATCTCTGGTAAAGTCAAAATCAAAATAGAGACCTGAATTTTTAAAAAAGTTTAGGTCACTTTTAGATATGGTTCTATTTGTATATGATTTTGAAGTTAAATTTTTGTGAGGGCTTATAGAGAGATTCGATTCTATCAATAGAATCTTTAATGTATTTATGTAATGGTGTGTATGTGTATATACCTGTAGAATACCTTTACTTTGCTCATGGATGTATTTACTAGTGTATGGGCAGAGATACAGGAGGTTTACAACCATATTATGTTAGTATAAATACTTTGTGAGTTTTAGAGATTTTGAGGTGTACCCTTTGTAGCTAATGCTGTATATTGTATAAGTAAATGTAGTATAAAGGACTGGGCTGAGGCTGAGGTGGGTTTAAGGTCTGTGAAATGAGAAGTCTATTTATTTATATATTCGAGTTAGTGTTAGTTAGAATAGAAGAGAGTAAAGAATCGACCTTGTGCATTACATGGCTTTATTTTGAAGGGAGAAATTATTTTTTCTATTTGGTACCCTTAGGGGTTAAATAGAGATTCACGGGAGCGAGCTGATCTCTAACTTCAATATTTAATATTCAACTATTTATGAAAAGCAGGTACCTGCTGCTTACTTTTTTCAATCAAGAATTGAACCTTTTCAATTAGGATAATCAAAATACTAAAATAAAAATAAAAATAAATACTCGTACATAGTATTTATCATTTTTTGAGTAGAAGTAGAGTATCAATTGTCTAATTTGGATCGATATCGATAAACAAATTGAAAATGAGGGATTTAATATGACAAAAAAGACATGTAGGTATACCAATTACTTATAAATAAGACTACTTACCTATTTACAAATTTTATGTCTATAAAATGTTATTTGCAATCAAAAATTAGAAGTATGATTATTATTTTTTTTGATTTGATACATATTTAGATTGCTTGAGTGCTTTTGATGATGTTCGATCTGCCTCAGACTCAAACCGAAACCCAAACAAAATAGGTATGTAAATGTTTATGAATTTATTAGTATCAAGTAAATATCAAGTATCAGTAAGTAATTGTATTCTCACCGAGTTATGTTTTTGGTCAATTAGTCATTTTATTTAGTCAGGTCAGACGTGTATGAGCTTCTGCTCGTTCTTGGTTTGCGGTCTAAGGGTTGAATTATTACTCTCTCTTGTCTTATATCCGTAGTATTGTAGTTTGTATGTAGTAGGTAAGGTTATTATCAGTAAGTAGGTGTAAGTCTGCTGTAAATTAAAATTTAAGTTTTAAAGGTTTTCAAGGCAGTGTTCAATGTGATCATAAGGCATGCAAGTACATTATTTAAAGTTTAAGGGCCAGGTTTTTCAAGCCAAGGCATTTGGTCAGACTTCAGACTCAGCAGATGGTAAAGGTATACTTATGGTCCAAGTCAGCACGTGCCTACCAAATTTCAAGTCTCAAATTTCTTTCTTATTTCTGTTCTTACAGATATGCTTATGGACTTATCTTTGAAATATGTATGGACTTGTATAGGATTTTACAGAGTGTGCCTGAACTTGGCTTTTTTTGGTTCTGGAAAGTGTTGAATTTAAAATATTCATAATATAATAAATATAGTAAGTAAGGTATAAGAGGAAGGAAAGAATAAAGTTTAAAGTATGAATGGGGATATAAAATTTCCTGTCTGATGAATGGAGATTTGACTTTTAAAATCTGAAAAGTGTTATTAAAGGGGTATTAGAAAGTATGAATGAAATTGTATTTATACATATGTATTTACTACACTACTATGTACGTAGGGTACTACGTTTTGAGCTCTCTGGACATTATCTTGATTGTGATTATGATTTGATATGATCCCTTAATACTGCTGTAATCCCACTTGCTCGAGTTGTACAAGTATTTTTTTTTAGATGTCTGTAAAAGTTCATGTAAAAGTATTGGCATTTTTTTAAAATATCAGTATTTATTTCCTTTCAAAATCGTAATATCTATATTCTAGTAATACTAGTTAGATATATGGTGTTAAAGCCAACAGGTGTAAATGACAAGGGAAATAATGGGATTATTAGAAATTAGGATGAATTGTGAGATATTTTTATAGGTTTAATTTTGACTTTGAACTTACTTTTCAACTTTTCACACTTTTATCCTTTTCTACTACTATATTGCCACTAGTTTTGATTTGATTTGGTTTTTTTGTTACTTTTCTTTGTTTCGTTTTGTGGTGTAATACGTGGGGTTGGTTCGGATTCATTTTCCGGAAGAAAAATAAAGGAGAATCGATGAAATCACAAAATCCAAAAAACTCTTACAAGTGCAATTGCATTTTGCATGCAATGAAAAGACTATAGGGTCGGTCATAAGCCTATTTGATACTATGCGATTATAATAAGTAGGTACATACCTATATAAAATGTTATTCCTAATGTTATAAATAAATATAAATAAATGCCACGAGTTGACTTTGACTTTGGTCTAACTT
>JAQIXA010001131.1:0-28616 GCA_034699045.1 Nanhermannia cf. coronata Gr-Ori-00579 | reverse complement strand
CTAGTTTAGCTCATCAAAATTGTCAACGCCCCATAGCTCTCTAATACCCTTTATAAGGGCGCCTTTATATAAGGATATAAGGTACACCTGTTATTACGGCAGTGCGGTATATAAAGGTAATGGTTTTTCAAATAGGTAATGCAAATGATATTTGCAACTTTCAGGCCTTCGCTTATTAAACCTAATATAAAGGCCTGAAAGCCCCATATAACCCGAAGATATCCTTTAGTTAAACATTTTTTTATGATATAAAGGTAGAAAAGATCTACGGCCGTTATAAAAGGTGCCGCTGTATAAAATTACTTATATAAAATACCTATATGTAGGGTATATATATTCATACAGTAGGGTACTCGTATAATTTATATGAGCGTAATATGGATTTACAGATTTTAATTTATTTATATAGCCATATCACTATATAACGGTATGTGATGCCGTTATAACATACGCATTGCCTGTATAGCGAGATAAGTTCAATTTTGGCAATGTTCTTATAAGAAAACGAGAAATAACATTAAAATTCAATAATTTAACACTGCCAAAGTAGTACACGCATATGTAAATACAAGGTGCCAAAGTAGTACATAACTTGTAGGATTTCCCTAAAAACCTGCCAAAGAAGTCCATAGACTGCCAAAGTAGGAACACCCGACAGTATTATGTATTCTGCATTTAAATGCATTTACTTACCTACTATCAATCATATTAGCACTGCTCGTATGTAATGTTCCATTCTTTTCACTAATAATGTGATTAGCTCAAAAGATTAGACCCAATTCAAGGTGATAGATTTTTTTGTAAAAAAAGTGAGATTTAATGAAAAGGAAATCCTTGATATACATATCGATAAGACTTTTTGTAATACAAGTAATAGATATATGTATGTAGTATGTATGCACTTGTATAAATGACTAATAGTATTATTCTTAATTAATAGGGTTACATTTTATGAACTTGACTTTTATCATTAATTTGAGAAAAAGTCTCATTTAAACATTATGTTAATATCTGAACCCGCTTAAAATTTATTACTCATATAGGTAGGGTACATGTATTATATTACTTACCTATATGAAAGATGCAAAAAATAGATTAATACTTCCGATATTTGTGTAAATTAACCTTTAATTATTCATAATTAAGTCAACAATCAGTTACTGCTGCTTCAAATTGTTGAATTTTGTTTCGAATTTGAATTTTCTAACAATATCTTGTAAATATGCATCTCTTTAGGAAAATTTTAAAATATTTCAAAATTATAGCAAAAAAGTTGATAATTTTTATAATATCAGTTGCAACTTATATCCTTGTTCCTCCATTTTTTGTCTGTGCTATACCCATTTACCTATTTAGATATTTTATTTTCAAAACTGCATCATTTTTTCGTCCCGATTTGGCGAAAATGTTGAGCACTCGAAGTTCTCTTGTGGCTTCTGATGATATTTATGGAAAACCAAATATCAATTTGATTGTTGTAAGTTAATTTATTTTAATTACTCGTATGTAGGTAGATCAAATTTTGTAAATTTTGATTTTAAAGGTATTAGAAGTTGATGGGGCTTTTGATATTGAAAGAGCAAGATCTGAAGTTGCAAAAACTGTTTGGGCAAAAGATAAAAATGGATTAATTCATCCTGAATTACAACAGTGTAAGATTTTAGATCATTTGCTTTTTCGGAAAATTCAAAATTTAGGAAAGAAACCGATTTTTTTCGATATTCTTTATAATACCTTGAAATATTCCAAATTTTTTTCCCGAAACAATCTTAAAAATATCCTTACTAAAAGTTGTAAGAAAAATAGTGACTGTTTCTTTGTGTTCATATACCTAATCTAATTTTTTCGTAGATTTGACAAGTTTCATGGGATTTTACTTTTGGAAACAAGACCCAAATTTTCAGTATGATTAATAGATTTCAATTTAAAATAGATTAAACATAGATTAAACAACTAATTGAGTTAATTAAATTTAGATTAAATGAACATGTTTTTAATTACGAAGGGGAGGGATGTGAAGGGATTGATGGAATTATATATGATAAACAATTGGTCAAAATTGCTAAATTAATATTAAGTAAACCACACAGAAGGAACAAACCTCTATGGGAGATGATAATAGTTCGAAATTATAAAAGTTGTGATGATCCAGATATTCTAAAAAGTGTCATCATATACAGGGTTCACCACTGGTAACTTAACTTCACAAATTGTCTCAATAAAATCTCATTTTTTTATAGTTTGGCAGATGGGTTTTCCTTGGTGAAATTGTTGCTTCATGTTATTGGTAGGTGCATACATACTATAGAAAATAGTCTTTTTAAAAATTCAAATGGTCATGACACTTATGAACGACAAACGGTATTCGTTGAAATTTTTTAAAATCTTGTAGTATTACATAGTAAATTGTAGTAACTCTTGGAGTAAATAGTATTTTGTCCTAATAACTTCCAAACTAAGAATTTCCGGACAGGACAGAACATTGGTCAAAATTGGTTCAAATTTCAACCTTTTAAAGTTTGACATGGATTTCAAGACCTATGGGTCTAAGAAAATCGAAATATTGTAGAAAAGAAAATATTGTAAACCTCGATAGGGAGACCATTATAGGCTCTTATCGAGACCCTTAGGGCGCGATTTTCTACCTACCGAGGTCTACAATATCTCCAAAAATAGAAATTCCGCTGTCATATAGTGCATCATTTCCTAAATAAATTTTCCAGGTAAAAAAGCAACAGTTCCATTTACAATACCAGAAGACACAAATTCATTCTATCAAAAAATTTTAAATAAAATAAGTTTTCTGATAAGAGTGCCCTTGGAATTTATGCCTACTTTTCTCACATCTTTCGATTTGAATGAATGGAAACACCCAGAATGGAAAATGACTAAAGAAATTAAAGCAGGTTTGAACAGTTTCAAATTCAAAAATGGCAATACATATTATAAATGGTTGTGTTGCTTTTCAAGGAATGAGTCCAAGGGTCTCAATGGATATGCTAAAGGAAATTAAGGCAATTCATCAAGTATCTGTTACATCGGTTATAATTGCAGGTTTACTACTCTCCTTATTAAGATCCAACAAATTAAAATTCTGATCTATAAATTAATATCTTAACTTATCAATTACAAACACCCTTTATGATTTTAGCAATTACAGGAGCAATTAGGAATTTCATGATTTTGAAAGGTGTCAAAAATATTCCAAAAATTGTGCATGTTGGCATACCATTGCCTATCCCAGGTATGTATATCTAATGTACCTAAATTAATTCTCAATATTTAGACTACATAATATAGGTATTTCTTTTTGCTATTTAAGGGCATCCTGATCGGTTAAGAAATCATATGACAATCTGTATAATCCCTTTACCAGTCGGTAAATCAGATCCAATTGACCGACTAAAAACTCTGAACAAATGTCTTGAAAAAATGAAAAACTCGACTATACCAACAATAGCCTTCGGGTTGATGCCATTATTAGGTGCTTTATTTCCCTGGATGTCAAAAATGCTTTTTAGAAATTTTTTAACTACCAGGTAGACCACCTAAAATTAATTATAGATAATAATTGATTGATTTATATTTTACCAATTATTAATTAATTTTAAATAATTAATGACAGTTTGATGACCTCATTTCCAGGACCAAAAGATCCAAGTACCTACATAATATCTCATGAACTTTTAAAAAATAACAAAAATTATGACTTTTAGTAGGATTTTTGGGATTTCCAATATCGAATATATCTGTAGGATCCGGTTTACTACCAGGTAGTACAGGTAGGTACAATAAAATTCAACTATTTTTAAGACTGACAATTTTTTTATTGTTTGAAAGCAATAGGATTCACTACTTTAAGCTATAAAGTAAGTCATTCAATCAAGATCAGATAAATTTGTGCTAAATTTTAATATTTTTATTTTAGGGATATTTAAAGATTATCTGTGGGGCTGATAAAAAGATAATTAAAACTGATGCTGAAGCTCAGGAAGTTATACATTTGATTTTAAAAGAATTTCAAATTTTGCTTGGGACTGAAAAAGTTTAAAAAGCTTTTGATGTTGATTTAATCTTATCTAATTAAAGATTATTGCAGAAAATTCATTAAAACAATATTTATTACATACAATAAAATTTACATTTTTGACCTGAAGTTATTATTAATCTTATCCGTATTATTTTATCGAGTTTGACTAAAATGACTAAAGTTTTAAATATTCAAAAGTTGGAGTTTGAAATTAACATAAATAATTTGTACTTTGGACAAAGGTTTTTTATATTTTAGTATAGGTACTTGTATATAAATGGTAGATGACTAATTGTAAAAGGACTTTAACTAAACCTTATTGGCCAAAATATCAAATTCATTAATAATTAAGGACACTAATTCTTCAGCAGCCTGGTCTGTAGGCATTACTGCCTGGTCAACTTCAACCACGAATTTTATGGCTCCATTATAACTCAATACACAGACTATAATAGCTTTAAAATCCAATAAAAGCAAGATTTTACTTGAAAATTTTAAATTTTTATAGAAATTAAGTTAATTTACCAGTATTTCCAGCCAGCATACCACTTGTAACATGCATATCAAGTATAGGATATTCGATAAAATCTATTTTTTCTGAAGGCCCAGGAACATTAGTAAGTCTGAAATCAAAATATTCGATATTTTGTGTCTAAAAATTTGAAAAAATTACTTACATAACTGTAGCTTGTGAATTTTTTGCAGCATGTTTCGATAGACTATTACAAAGACCACCAGCTAGAACCATCATCATTGAAAAGGCAGTCGGGACCTTCAAAAATTGAAAATTTTAATTTGAAAATAAAACTGAGAAAGTTAGATCAAAAATTACAGTTGATTTTTTAAGATTTTCAAGACGTTTGTTAGTAGCTTGAAGTCTTGCGGTAGGGTCCGCTTTATTTATAGGTAGTTCCACTAAACAGGCAGTCCTATCGTTTTAAACACAGGTTAAAAAATAATTATACAGGTTAACAGGCTATGTATTTAGTTACATAAAATTCCGAAGTTTAGAAGGATGATTTTTAATAGGTAGTGCTAGAACACTGTGAAAGAAATCCGGGATATCGACTCCAGTTTTGAGCATGTATGCTCTTAAACCTAATTTGAACAAATATAAGATTTGAAAATTTTAAAAAAGTTAAGTTCAAAACCTCCAGCAATTGCAGACATGATTACTGAAGTGAAGGTGACCTGGAATTTTAAGAAATTCATTTCAATTTAAAAAAAATATTTACTGTAGATAGTGTTGATATAATCCAGGTCTTATGAGTAATAGAATTGCATATTTTAAGATAGGAAAAGAATACAACTAATCCTAAGTTAGGAATCCAATTGTAAGATAGGAATACAATATGTAAATGTATTTAAATTAGTACTAAACCGTACCTAATTAACAACAATAATTATTTACCTTATGCATATTTTTAGTTTCTCTGAAATAATTTGCAAGCAAATTCAATTTTGAAATCATTAAAATATGATTATGATATATATTTATACTAGATACAATAAATACCTGAGCGATTCGAAAGGAATCCTATCTGTCACTGCAATTTGCATATGCTTTGTCATCTAAATATTACAATATATGTAGAATATGTAGAAATAAATTAATAGTAGGGTACCTTATCTTCTGGTAAGTGCCACTCATTTCTATCAAGGCCTTCAATCCCTTGACCTTTGAAATATGCAAAAATTTTAAAATAGTAGGTACCTAATTTGTGTATTTTAATAAATACTTACCCAATATTTGAAAAGGTAGGCGAATTGCAAAAGTGAAAGCATCGAATGCCTTTAAATACCATGGAGGGCGAATAAAATGAGGATTTTGAAAACTCTCTGTTGAAGTACCAGCAATTGTTGTCAATAATTTTGATAAGCTGTATCCATCCGCTAAGCTGTGGTGAATTCTGAGAGCAATAATACTTTTCGCTGTTTCTGGAAAAGGATCTTTTTTAGCTCGATAATTTCGTATTATGACAAATTCCCAACTGGAAAGTAAAAAAAATTAGAAATCTCATAAACAAAAAGAGTCTCATAAAAAAAGACAAATCATTTTTATATAGTCATGTATGTACTGAGGTCTTTTTGGATGATGAGGTTTTTTAAGTAAAGATCGAGTTATTTCAGTCAGCTTGATTTCGTCTACTGGTTCCTCTGTATTGCTCCAATAATTGACATGATTCCTAAATATAGATATCAAGTTAAAATTTACACCTATCTACTGATAATAGCAAAATGGTAAATTACATTATATCGAAATTTCTGTCCCATTTCCAGAATAGAAACTAAAATATATCAACAAAATCGAATCATATTTCAAATTTCAACCCTAAAATGTAAGATATTTTCTTATTGAACTTTACTTTCATTCTACAGAAAAATTTATTTTGTCAAAATTTTTGAAATAAACGAGCTTGAAAGCATTAGAAATTGTGTTAAAAATATAAAATTCCATACTCCAAGCCATCGAACAATGTACATCTGTAATTCAGGACGCGCTAAAATTAAAACCAAATTAAAATTTCATCTATTTTCAAGTGTACGAGTAGTGTAGTGTTTTATTTACCCAATTCTCCATCAGGATTTTTCAAACATATTGCCCGTTCTATTGTAGCTCGTCTAAAATGATAATTATAGCTTAAATTATAATAATTAAAGTTTCATTAATTTTTAAAAAATACCTTACAACCTCAAGTTGAGCTTTAAAAAATTAAAAAAAAAAATCAAAATATAACAATTTTACAAACAATTGTCTTACCTTTCCCTTCAACTTGCATTACGACCACGAGGGTTGCATGAGGATTTTTATATAAATCTGCAAAAATACACTTAATTTAGATATCTAATGTATAGTTAGTATTGGATTTAAAATAATTCTAATTAACCATCAACTCCATACAGTGTAGATCTTGTTGTTAGCATTTTCCCCAAATCAGATCTGAAAATAGGCTGAATTTTGAATAAGATATATCTATAGAGGTAAATAGGACCTAGTAAAAGTATCAAAAGTGGTAACAATGTGATCACAAGTATAGTGACAATTAGAACAACTATTTTGAGTCCTGATTTCTTACACAATCGAACAATTTTATGAGACACCATTTTAATTTAATCTGAATTTGAGATCTTTGAGATTTATTTAAAACAATTTAAATTTTTCGTTTAGTTTTAATTGGCTTTCGATTTATGAATGATGTGCTCAATTAGTAAACAGCGTAGAGTAAAAATGAAATTTTTGAGAATTTGAAGGTAATGTAAATTGTACATATGCATTAGGTATAGTATGTATGTTACATGTAATAGGGGTAGGTTCATTTCTTAATATCATCTTTTTTCTAACACAAAGTAATTAACAATAAGGTAGAAAAATTTATTCATTAATTCATGTTTTCCCAGCAAAGGCTGTGAATCAAATGCGAGGATAGGGAAGCTCTAATATTTTTTGGTGAAAACATTTAATTGCCTTTAAATCCTTGTAATCGATTCTAAATTTATATATAACTTGTATTTACTAATACAAATCCTACAATATCTAAGAGCATAGGTAAATGAGAAATTTATTTTAAAATATCTCGCCAATTAATTGCTTAATACATGTACCAGATTCCTTGCTGGTACTTGATGCTAACCTGATAACGATCTAGATACACCATTAAATTACTAAATGTGTTTTTCAAAAAAAATGCTTTACGTACATACTTATATTAGGTAAAGCACGAACTATGATTGAAACTAAATTTAGCTGCATTTTGTTTTAAAAAGGGTTACTTTTATGAGTTTACCTTACTTTCGAAATATTAAAAACCTAAATATAATAGTTTTTGAATTCTTATTTTTCTAGATAGGGACCTTATGTACAAGAATACAAATTCAAGTTTGGCAAAATTGATTTTTATATTATGAACGGATTTGGATTTTTCAAAATTTTCAAAAAAAATTCAAAATTTTTAAATCTTTTACAAAAATTAGAAACTCCGTTCCATTTTCTCATATTAGAAATTAGAGCACATTTCTTTATAGTGCCTATTCGTAATACATTAATATCTTATTATTAGTTATTTTATTATATACCTCTAACATACAGATATACATAGTAGATGCTTGTAGTACCTGGGTTCTTTAATTAAATATGTGCATAGATTTCAATAAATCTGCATAAAATTAAAGAAAATACATAGGATTATTTTATACCTAACATTGTCATATCATAACTTTGAATCATTTAATGAATTCAGTTTTTTTTTCAAATTATGACGTCTGCTTTTAATGCTGATATAGAAAACAAAGAAATTTTAGGTTTAAAAATGTAAGTAGGTACGGTACCATAGATGAGTATATAATTGGTTGTTAAAATAAAATTTTTTGTACATTTTTATTGGTTTTTTGCAGCTCTTTAAAAATATTTGCTAAGATTAAAGTATGTCTTTTAAGTATATTAAGGTACCTACTAGGTACCTACCTACTAGGTATTACTATTTACAGATTTAAATTAGAATGAAATTAATAAGAATACAAGTAGGTAGTCATACACATAAACATATTTAGATATAATTTGATAGAAAGCATTAGACAATTTTATATGTAGAAATATTCAAACTTTTAAATAAAATAGTAGATTGAGAGGTTAAAACATCAATTTTGTGATGAAAATGATGAATTTTATACTTTCTCCTCATGTTTGAGTAAATCTAGCTCTTCTACGGCGTATTGCATCAACTCTTCAACACCTAATTAAAATAAAAATTAGTTCAATTAACATTATTTCTTTAGTTCAGGATTATAATTAATATTTATAAACCTTTATCATTTGGTATTAAAGATTTGTCAACTTCTAGTAAGATTTTGATTCCTCCTGTATAACTTAAAGCGGTTATGATAAATCCTGTTTTTCCAGAAAGTAGACCACTACCAAAGTTCATATCTATAATTGGAAGATCTAGAAAGTTTGTAAGGCTATGTGGACCTGTAAAAAAACAAAGAATATATATAAGTAGTAGGCAATGCCACTAGGATTTAATTAACTACTCTCTGGAAAATTTACCTGGAAAATTTGACAATATGCCAGTGGTCATATTATTTTGAGATTGTTTTCTCACAAGAGGGATAGTTAGACCGCCTATTAGAGGAACTATCGCGAAAAATGTACTGGGCACAGTTGACATTCGATATTTGGCCAAATTCTTATTGATCGACTTAACACGCATTCTGAATTGAAAATATAATTTAAATTAAAAAAACTCAAAATCCTAAAATAAAGCATAATTTCCTAACCTTGCTGAGGTTTTCCCCACTGGTAGTTTGACAAAACACACAGTCCTGAGATTTTAGAAATATATTATTAAAATAAGAAATGGATACCTACCGAATTTATAAAATCAGTGACATGTTAGGACATTTTTATTTAGTGTCATAAATATTTAGAAATTTATAAGCGTTATTTACATATAATTCCTTAATTTATCTTTGGTAGAAGGATGACCTTGCATTGGTAAGGCTAAAGTAAAATAAAATCGGTTTTGATTTTAAAATTTAAATATTTGCAATACTAAAATGTTCAATTACTTACTTTTCAAAATATTTTTTCAAAGTTTATTTACCAACCTGTTGCAACATGCAGATGATGCGGCACCTTGATTCCATGTTTAAGCATATATTTTCTTATACCACCTATGAAATTTCAAGTAAATTACATATTTTAAGTAGTATCTTAATTACTATTATTAGAAATTTTAATTTATAAACCTGTTACACTAGCCAGTATTAAACTCGTTACACTAAAATAAACAATAAAATGCATCATGCATATTAGGAATGCAGTACTGTAACTGATTATATATTAGATACATTAATTATGATTATGCCATCAATTATAAATAGAATATTTTCTTACGTGACTTTATAAATGGATTTAATTTCTTTCAAGTAAGCAAACGTGATTCTTTCAGTCATTCCATATTGTATTCCTTTAGAGGGTTTCAAATAAGGATTATGCCACTCGTTTTTATCAGTACCTTGAATAATCTGTCAAAAAATAAAACTTTAAGAAAATAGATTTCCTAGTGGGTAACTACAAGCAATCTATGTATTACATACCTATTATCAATATTAATTAGTAATTTCGAATACTGTATACCTGTTCAATAACTTCATAAGGGGCCATAACCATGTAGTATAAAGGCATCATAATTTTGAACCACAGCGGCCTTTTTGGATTCTCAGGAACAATACATCGATTTGTAACCTCTGCAGAGTGTGCCATCAATCTCGAGAAACTTTTATTTCACCATGTATTCATTATACTCGTATTATTAAACTTGAAAATTTAAGTAACTTTTTATAAATCTTTTCAATTACCTATATCCATCGCCTGAAATAAAGATAATTTAATCAAATTTGAATCTATAAAATTTCTAATATTAGTACCTAAGACATGATGAGCTAAAACCATAATAGCCGATTTCTCAGAGTCAAAAGGAGGCTCTTCTAGCTCAATTCGCTTTTTCGGTTTGTAATTTTTGATAACAGCTACAAACCATGGACTTTGGCCTTTTACATGA
This sequence comes from Nanhermannia cf. coronata Gr-Ori-00579, assembly GCA_034699045.1. Lineage (NCBI taxonomy): Eukaryota > Metazoa > Arthropoda > Arachnida > Sarcoptiformes > Nanhermanniidae > Nanhermannia > Nanhermannia cf. coronata Gr-Ori-00579. The sequence continues at coordinate 18,026 of JAQIXA010001131.1, read as the reverse complement.
GGTTTTTGCAAAAGCTCTTTTTGAATTTCCCGCATTTTGTCCTCGTCAACTGGATCATCTTCACGATTCACCGAGGAACCATAATAAAAAACATGGTTTTTGATGTCAAAATTTTTATCTCTAAATCAAATCAAAATGTCAAATTAAAGAATCTAATTTTTTTAAACAAATTCTTCTATTTTGCATATTTTTAAACATATTCCTTTTTATCATTGGGATTTTAGTGTACAATACTGCATATTATACAGTATAGTTAGCTTAAACTACTATAATAGAATAAAAGAAATACAAGATTTTACACGAATTATTGAACACTCAAATCAAAGTATTAAAATATTTAGGTAATTTTGAAGCAAAATTTAGCAAAAAAGGGCATATATCTTTTTTTTAAATTTGCTTACGTTTTCCAAAATAAGAAGCCTAGATATGGTTCAACAAATTGAGTCATTTCAGGCTATTAAAAAAACAGTTTTCATTAAATTTTTTGAAATGATCTAACTATACTATTAGATAAGTATCTGTATCTACCCTTGTGATTTCCCCTTGTTCATTTCGCCAATCAATGACTCTTTCCTTATATATATTAAAAACTATGAATAGACACATGACAATCAGATAATGACAATAATTTAGCATTACCTGAATATTTTGTCGTAGTTTGTCAATCGGGACAACCCCCTTATAAAAAGTTACAACACATAAATTGGCAGTCGGTTTTGTATTGATATCATCAACTCCATAGACTGTCGATCTTTAGATAAAAATTTCATAAAAATTTGCCAAAATTTTCCAATAAAATAAATTACTTACCTGGTACTAAGCATTTTCCCAAGATCTGGTCGAATATATGGCTGGATTTTGAAAAGGATCCATCGGAAAATATAAATGGGTGAAAGGCAAATCATCATTAAGGGGAAAATGCAAAATACACCACAAATTGTTAGAACAATTAGAAAAATTCTGAATAAACATTTTTTGAAAAATTTATAAATCCTTTGGAAAATCATTTTGAAAATATACAAAGATACAGTTAGTTCTGTACTTTTTCTAATTGAATATGCAACTAATTAATTATTCTGCCATTTTACTAAAAGGAAGGGTTTAAATTTATAATACCTAACTAAAAGAGCTCTGTTTATCTAAAAAAAACTAACGATACTTTGAATAGAACTAATTATCTTAAAGATGAGAACTGATATACTTTATGTATCTAAAATACAGATAGTGCAAAAAAACTGATTTAGATATATACAGATAGATATAGTAAGGGTATAAAACAAGTGTAAAGTATGGTGTAAGGTTAGCACTTAAACATTCAATTTTTACATAAATATTTCCCGAGCATTCAATTGGATTTGGATTACAAAATCTTAATCCATTACATTTCACGTATACAGTATATATGTATAGGGTATTTAAACTTACTTTTGTGTTCATTTCAATGCCAATCTTGTACCAAATCGGTTAACATGATTTCAAATACATAGTTAAAAGTTAAATACCTTCCTCATTAATTAGTTTTGATATCTATAAAATCTAAAAAAAAATTATCTAGTCTGTTAAAACCGAAATTAATCTCAATAATTTATCCAAGAAAAATCAAATATCAATCGAATCTGGCTATAAAAATCCCCCTTTTTTAAAATAATATCTTGAAATTTTGAAATTCTTGATTTAAACTCAATTGTAGGTACATATATGTATTAACTCATCTATAAATTTAGCAATTTTTTTCTGAAAAAATAGATTTTAGTTACAAGATACAAGAATCGCTCACAATATTTAACTGCCTAATCGTATGCTTATTACAACTTTTTGTATTGTGATTTATTAGACATTTTTGAAAGAAAATTAAAGTAAAGCATCTTAATTAACGTATTTTACTTTAAACCTTTTGTTTACATAAGTAATTAATTAATTCTATTAATTAGGCATATAGTAAATATAATTATTGAAAAAGAGACCTAAATATTCACACACTTGGAAAATTGCCATATGAGAATTTTTTTAAAGACAAAGAAGTTGTTAACATGCAAATGCCATATAAATTTTAATTTTTTTGAAATTTTTATAATCCTATTGTATTAGGCGAGCAAACATACTCTTAATTCGAGGTCTTATTTACAAATTAACTACCTGTATTTGGTTACATATGATTCCGATACTTAGCTTTTTTATGATTTGAATGCAATTTAAAGCCCAAATCTTACAAAAATTTTAATTTGAAAAACTCAAAAAGGATACTCACGATCAGTACTACTAAAATTCTTACTAGATTAATTTGTGATCTTATAGGTTAGTTTACTTGATAGGTATTGTATTTCCTCGACCATGACTCTATATTTTTATACTCTGTTGACCATCACATTCCACAACCCTATACAAAAATACTTGTATTGCTCTATATAAGTCCATACTGCAATTGTAAATATTAGAATGTATCTAATACTTACTTGTATTCTGTATTTAAGTCAATTATTTCTTGCATTTAAATCTCTATAAGAAATTACTAAAGGGTTGACTACTTGCATATTTAACCCCCACATAATGCACACGTGTATGTATGTATACATACTTACTATTACTAACCAGACTTACTCGTATCAAATATGTAGTAGGTACTAGTTACATGTGTTTATTATGCTGCTCTGATTCTTGATATTATATTCGTAATCAGTAATCACCCAATTTTTCATTTTTGCGGCTTTGCATTTGTTTTTAAACTTTCTCATTTCATTTTTACAACAAAATTTTTGTGGTTCAATTGTTCATCATTATGGATTTTTGGTTACAATTTGTTTGGGACATTGTGGAATTAATTTTAGTTACAATCTATTCATTTTACACAATACTTGAATCTATCTATAGATTTTATATACCAAAGGAGAAAAAATTACTCAAAAATGAGACAATTCTTGTAAGTAATTAAATTGTAATTAGAGATAAATATATGTATATTTTCTCTTTACAGATCACAGGTTCAGGTCGAGGCATCGGTCGAGAATTATCACGTAAATATGCAAAAAATGGCATTACATTTACATTTTCTTAATCAGTTTATTTATATTTACCTATGTATATGCTCGTATTTATAGTTCAAATGGCAAGATTAGGAGCTACCATAATTTGTTGGTCCAGAACTCCTGGGTAAGATAAGTATACGGGTTACGATATTACGAATATTACTTACTAGTTACGAATACAGGGTATGCTAAAAGAAATATTTCATGATTTTTTTTAGTCCAAATGACATTTTATGCCAAGAAATAAAATCAGAAGGTCAGATATAACTTCCCTATTATTTTCATATTATTAAAGTTATTTAGAAGCCCTAAATAGCAATGTTTTTTTTAATCTAGGAGGTCGTGCATTTGGATATTCTGTTGATGTAGGAGATAGGACTGCCGTTGCAAGTATGTAATTTAATCTAAATGTAATTTTTTCAAGTAAATTGATATTTTTTTATTTACAGAGGCTGCTGAAAAAGTACCTATTTACCTCAAAAAAATTATTACTTTGAATGGTTTTTTTTCTAAACTTATGACTTTAGGTAAAAAAGGAAATTGGCAATCCAACTATGATTATAAATAACGCTGGAATTCTCGAAGTTAAACCATTTTTACAAACGACAGATAAAGAACTTGAGGCGATTTATCAAACCAATGTATTTTCCAATTTTTGGGTAAGTATACGGATATTACTATTCCAAGTTACTAATACGGGTATGCTAATAAGAAATATTAAGCACATTTCATGATTTTTTTTAATTTCGAAGGTTTTGAAAGAATTTCTCCCAGAAATGATTGAAAAGGGAACTGGACACATTGGTAAAAAAAGTATTCAAATTATTCAAATATTTTTTTAACATTTTTTTTTAATTTTTAGTTTCAATTTGCTCAGCATCAGGAATACTTTCAACTGGATATATTGTAGGCTATTGTTCATCTAAGCATGCAGGTTGAATTTTTTACAAAAAATCTTTTAAAATTTTGAAAATCTAATTTTAAATTTCTTGAATTAGTTCATGGTTATATGGAAAGCTTAAAAGATGAAATGCGAAATCATCCATCAAGTCCTGATATCAAATTTACAATTGCTTGTAAGCCTGAATCGATATATTTAATATGCAAATTTGACATATACTTGTACTTGTACCTACCTATTTTACAATTTTTCAATTTCAGATCCATTTTTTACTCATACCGATATGATTGCTGATATTGATACAAATACTCGGTAAAAACTACCTAGTACAATTTTTTTTAAATTTCAAATTATGATAAATTTTAAACAATCATCAACAGGTTCCCATTTCTAATACCAAAAATTGAAGTTGAGGATGTGGCAGAAACGATAATAGACGGGATTCAAAGAGAGAAAGAATATATTTATATACCTGGCTTCATTAAGCATTTGGCTATTTGGAATTGGTACCTACTCGTAATCCTAATTCAAATTTTAAAATTATTCTAAAATATATTTTTAAAGGCTAATACCAAAGAAGGCAAGTGAAGCATTCGCTGATTTTCTTCAAGTCTATATCCGACCTAATCCTAAAACTTGAATTTTGAACATTATTTTTATAACATTCTCATTTCAAAGACTTTATTTACTATTTCATACATAGTATTTACGATTAGTTAAATAAACTTTATTTTTTGTGATTTCCTGAAACCAATTGAGTCAATCATTTCAGTATCAATTCCGATTTTAGATACTTATACTTATAAGGATAAGCTATTTTTGATTAGGTACTAAATTTACTTCAAGTAAATTATTTAAATAAAATAGCCAGTATAGGAAGGGTACTAATACATTTATTAATTCTTTAAAAGAATAATGATACTTTTACTATCTATCAAGCTAATCTTTCAAAAATGATAAAGATCAATTCGTGCGTATTTATTTTAGGAAAGTTTTTTCTCATATTGAAATATTACTACATTTTTCTATGAGGAAATTATATATCTAGATCTAGGCATATAACTTTCAGATTTTATCAAATATTTTATAGTTCATACCTACTGATATCATTAAATAATTCAAACTAGCCTTTATATGCATACTTACTATATTTTCAAAGAATATTATCTACGAGTACCTACATTTACGGATGTATGTGTAGGTAGATTAAGATTTAATGATCCTTAAAATAAGTAGGTAGGCATGTTTCTCATTTTAATGCACAAAATTAGAATCAAAATGAATAAAAACTAGTCATTGATAATTATACATAACACTATTAGTCATATTTTCTCAATCAGATTCGAAATTTTGAATTTCAAAATATCTAGAAAGAAGTAAATAAGCAATAGTACAGTAGATACTTACTACGCATTGATTTGAATTTCTATGTATGTATTTTAGTTACCTACTATTTAATTTAAAATTAGAATCTGATTAACTGTTTACGATTAATTAACCTCAATTACTCAGAATTAACCTTTGAATAGGATTACATCATAAGCTATTAAATAAACATTTTTTATAACTATCTAAATTGAAAAAATACGTAAGACTTTTTATGTAGGTACCTATTTTCTAAGTAGAAAGTTGGTCATAGGATGTTTCTCATGTTTTACATAAAAAAATGCTCTCACAGACAAAAAATTCAATGAAATCCATCCTCATTTAATTACCCATTTATACCGAGAGTGCTTTTTTATATCAATCTATCAACTAGTATAGTACTACCTAAATACTTACTTTTAATTTATTTCATTTTGTACAAGTCAAATCAACTGGGTAAATCAAGGGTGATTAGTTTTCAATAGATTTTATTAATTTTTTGGCGAAATGCTGGTCGGGATTGTACTTTTTATTGGTTTTGTGTTTGTACTTATAAATTATTGGGATAAGAAAAATTCTTCTTTGAAAAGAGCTCCTGGTAATTTCATATTTTTAAAGTTTTTAGAGCTAAAAATTTATAGAAATTTGTTATACTCGTAGGACCGCCATGTTTTCCCTTAATTGGATCTATACCTTATTTGATACCTTATGCTGGAAGAACTCAAGAGTTTACCAAAGATATGTGTAGGAAATATGGACCCATTTTTGGCTTTCAATTTGGCAGTCAATATTTCGGTATTTAAAAAAAATTAATTTTCCAAATACTGATATTACTAATCTTCAAAATTTTATATTTCCTAGCTTTCACTGAGGATCATGAACTTGTTCAGCATATCCTTTCATCTGAAGGTAGGAAAACTTTAGAAATTTTTTAAAAATATTTAAATTTTTCTACTTTTTAGAGTGGATAAATAGATTGAATGAACATCCTATGCACTACGAGAGATCATTTGACAAATCACTAGGTACTCTACTATTAAATGATTATAATATATGTGCTTTTTGAAAATTTTTGTAAAAATTTGAATATTTCCAGGTCTTTTATTGGGTAAAAGTGATATGTGGAAAGAAATTCGGCAGTTTACAATCAGATCTTTGAGAATGTTTGGATTCGGAAAAGGTTCTATGGAAGACTCGATTGATATGGAAGGTAATTTTCCCAAAAATATTTTATCAAAGCTAATTTTGATAATTTTGTAGTCCAAGATATGCTGCAAAGATTGGAAGAATCAATTGACAAAAGAGGTGGATCTGGAATTCAATTTATGCAAAAGTTTTTTCAAATCCCAAGTACAAATGTTTTGGTAATCGAAAAACAACATTTTATTCTCTTTACCAAAAATATTTCATAAAATTTTCTAAAGAAAGTCTCAATTTTTGAATTTTCCTCAAATATTTCAGTGGTCAATGGTAGCAGGTTTTCGATTCTCATATGATGACAAAAAATTAAAGCAAATTCTCCAATTAGCTGATACATTTTGTAAGCAATTTCAATACTTATTCTATAAGTACCTACTACCTAACTTGCCATTTTATTTCAGCTAAAGAATTCAGACTCGGATACAGTAAGCTATGAATGAAATTTCGAAAATTTCGACAATTTTTCAATTTTTCAAATTCTTATAAATTTTGTCCAGGTCCAATGTACGCCTATCCATTTCTCCGATTTATTCCAGGACTTACTGAAAGGAAAATTATGCTCGATCTCCATACTCAAATTCAAGGAATTATTCGGGTAAATTAGTGTATAATTCTTATTTATAAGATAAGTAACCAAATTACTTTATAAAATTCAACTTTTTTGTACAATTTTTAGGAAATAATGGAAGAAAAGAAAAATTCCGGATTGTACAAAGAAGAAGCAACGGATGTGATTGAGTCATATTTGAAGGAAATTGAAACTAGGAAAAAGAATGGAAGCTACTCGAATGATAAAAATGTTTTTACAGGTTAAATTAAAACTCTATTGAAAATCTAATTGTTAGATATCTTTAAAGTTAAATTTCTTAAAATTACAGAGGAACAAGTTCTAATGGTTGGGACAGATCTTTTCATAACTGGAATTGATTCAACTTCAACAGGTAGTTCACTCAAATACTTTATTTATACAAATATACAAATGTCATTTTTCATAATTTTTTGATAATTTCAGCTCTGGAATTCGCAATTCTGTACATGATATTATTCCAAGATGTTCAGAAAAAAATTCAGGAAGAAATCGATGAAGTTGTGGGGACTGAAAGATGTCCTACACTTGCTGATAAATTAAAGTACCATGCAAAACTACTCACATATTTTATAAATAATTTGACTTTTTTGAATTTTAGAATGCCTTATACTGAAGGAGGTAAGGAAGTTAATATTCTCAAATTTCAATATTGAATCCTAGATTTTTTAATTTAATCAAATGTAAACTGCGATTTCAAATTAAAAATTGGGATATCACTTTAGTGTTTTCATAAGCCATTGCTCTTATTATTTAATTTCCTTAAATTGATTCATAATTTGAATTTCAACTTAATTTTGCAGCAACTTTGGAAATTCTCAGATTTGCGAGTAATTTGCCATTGACTATGCGATCACCTACACATGATACAGAACTTAATGGATATTTCATACCAAAAGTACAATCTTTCAAAATTACAATTAAAGATGTACTATAATTATCTAATCTATTTGAAGGGCTCCCTTGTTGGCCTGAATCTCCAAGCTATACATTATTCTGAAAAAATATGGTAAATCATTTTGTAGGTACAAAATTTTAGATTTTAAAATATAAAATTATTTTCGATAGGAGTGATCCAAACACTTTTAGACCTGAAAGATTCCTTGATAGAAATCGTAATGTTATCAACTCGGATAAAATTATGCCATTCGGTACTACTTTTAAAAATAATGGAATTAAGATTTTGATATCTTTCTTTTAAAATTTAAAAAAAGGTTATGGGAAAAGAGTCTGTATGGGAGAGGTTCTGGCTAGATCTTCATTTTTCAAATTTTTTACAAGTCTACTTCAAAGATATTCTTTCCAGCCAAGGTATTTATTTTATAAAAAGTAATGTACTAACTGTATTACTGACAAATATTTTTAAAGTCCGCTACATCCACCACCTGAAATGAAAGCTGTTTTTGGATTCAATCAATTCCCTCAAAGATATTATGCTTTGATGACTGTAAGAAAAGGAAAATAATTTTTTCAGGAAATATTTTAAAAATTACGATCCTGAATTAATTTCTTATCAAAAAATGTTGTTTGTTTGTATATGGTATCTTGTAGTAGGGTACTGCAAGAATTAGAAATCTTGAAATATTTATAACCCTACCTATACCTTAGAAAGGTATATTCTAATTTAATTGTAAGAATGTAAACACAATTTACTGATATACCTTTAGATATATGACTTAATAGCATGTAGATATCTACTTCTACTAGTAGTTAAATAAGTAGGGTACTATACTGTATATATTTGTATAATTATATAATTTAAAATTTAATTAGTCTTAAATGTCTACATATTTTACAGTTTATTAGATTTCCTAAAATTTATTTTGAAAAATTAAGTAATTTTGATTTTAATCAATCATTAAAGATAGTTAAACATAAATGAATTACACGTGTACCTTATAATTGTACATTATTGTATTTTAATTTAATGGTAAATATAAACCTTAAATAATAAGGTAAATTTAGTAAGTTGTCACTACCTTACTTGTTACTACCTTACTTGTAATATACATTTTTTAGACTAAAAATTAACTAAATAACTAATTTTATTGGTACATTACATGATACTGTATCATTGATACATGAACAAATGTCTTGAATAATTTTAGAATATTGTATGTAAATGTAGGGTACTGCATTAACTTCATTATTTGTTCAAATTTGTTATTTTAAAGTATTATATTCAATTAAATTATTTATAAATATAATGAAACAAAATCTTTTTTAATAACCTACATTTTCTAAATTACAGTAATGATCCAAAATTTTGAGATTTCCAAGAACAAAGTGGTCAATTCAAGCATTTTACCAAGCTAGGGTACTGATTATGATATACTTTTAGCCTCTAAAATCTTAGGATTCACATCAAGCTATATAATTAGAATAAAGGTAGATTTACGAAGGATTTAATTAAGTGCATATTAATATAATTTTTAATTACCTATTTATCATAAGACTAGTAGTTAGTATGTAGTAAGTCAAATTGGACATTATTATGCTATACTTAGGATTAGTACTTATATTAAACACCTACATTTAAAATGGTATTTCCACTTGTTTCCCATAAGTAATTATACAAAACTCAATAATATTTGCATACAAATTAAAGCGTGAGAATAAATTTATAAGGACAAATCACAATATTTCTTTACTTGAGTCACTATATCACCTGAGACAAGGTTATCCTGTTTCAACCAAGTGACTTAATAAAACATGAATTAGTCTGCATAATTTAAGTACCTACAAAGCAATTTGTAATTAAATTGATTTTCAAAAGTTAATTATATTTAGATTTTCAAGTCAAAATGTGGATTAGCTTATTACTTTTTTGCCTTTTGGTAATTTTCTATATTTTCAATAAATTCAGGGAAAAGGATTCTTCCGAGAAAAAGGCTCCAGGTAAAAATATACAAAAATTCTTAAATACCCTACCTATATTATGTAACTATAAGATAAGTACTTGGTAATTCCAGGACCACCATGCTTTCCTTTAATCGGCAGTATCCCATTTCTTTTACCTTATGCTGGCCGAACGCAAGAATTTACTCGAGATATGTGTAAGAAATATGGCTCGATTTTTGGATTTCAATTCGGAACACAATATTTTGGTATAATTTATTTTAAAATTTTATATTTTAAATGATATTCATTATTATTATTTTTCAAAATTTTAGTTTTTACGGAAGATGAGGAAGTGGTCAAAACTATATTGAATTCAGAAGATTTTATAAACAGAACAAATGACCATCCGATGCATTATGAAAGATCGTTCGGGAAACCTTATGGTACGGCTAAAAAACTTTATAATAAATAAGTTTATAATAAATGGCAAAGCTTTATGGTTATGATGTAATTAAGTAGGCACAAAAGAAATTCAAAAAGATCTCAATTAGTGTCATCTCGTTTATTTATAATTTACATGAAATTTTGTCTTGAAAAATGTTTTCAAAGTTTCAATTCGTTCTTTTAAATGAAATTTTTGGCTTGATATGAATTTTCAAATTATTCATATCATTCAGGTCTAATAACTGGAGGTGGTGAAAGCTGGAGAGAGATTCGGCCTTTTACCATCAGATCTTTGAGACAATTTGGGTTTGGAAAAGGTTCAATGGAAGGTATAAGAAAGTTTCAATAACCCAAATAACAATTAAGAAAAGGATAATCAAGTACTTAAATTGTATTTAATATTTTTTTTCCAAGATTCAATCGATTATGAGCTTATGGAAATGCTTCAAAGACTTGAGGAAAAGATCGACAAAAATGAAAATGAACAAGGGATTCAGTTTATGCAAAAATTCTTTCAAATACCAAGCACAAATATTTTATGGTAACCGATTCAATTGCTAAAATTAAAATTATTTCTGAGAACCTATACATTAATTTTTTTTTTAAATTATAGGTCAATGGTTGCAGGGTTTCGATATTCCTACAATGACTCTAGACTTAAAAAGATACTTCAACTTGCTGATTCAATTTCTAAAGAATTTCGGCTAGGATATAGTAAGCTTTTTTTTATAGAAAAAATTCTGCTGTAATTTTGATACTAATTTAATTTTTCCAGGTGCCATGTTCGCTTATCCATTTCTCCGATTTATCCCAGGTTTAACTGAACACCAAAGGTTACTTTATGGACATAGGAAAGTGCAGTCTATAATTCGAGTAATTCATCTACATTTTAATTTTATATAATATCTACTAATATTAAGAACAAGAATAAGTATCTCAGTAATCCATTAAAATGCATCTTCATTTTTTCATATTTTAGAAAATTATTGATGAGAAACTCGTTTCAGCTAATTATAAAGAACAGGTAAGCATTAAGAAATTTATCTTTTTTCATGTAGGTACCATACAATCTTACTATTCAAAGAAAACTATAAAAATTGAATTATTCTAGGAACCTACCGATGTTATTGAGGTTATTTTTATATTTATCTTATAACTAATTACTACTTACCTATATACTCTACCTTCTCATATCACTAACTAATCACTCACTAGTATTTATGGTTAGTAAAAGGTGTTTCATAAATTATATAAAATTAAATGACACTTGAGTATATGCTTACAGGTTTATCTGAAGGAAATCGAAGAAAGGAAAAGGAATGGGACTTACTACCTTCTAAATAATCACTTTACAGGTAGGTTAGTTAGTTAATATACTACATAATTAAATAATTCATGCATACACACATACACACATATTATACAACACAGTACAAGTAATGCAATTGTAATTATGCCAGTAGGTTTTATTAGTTATTTATTAGGTAGGGTACTACAATATACTTTAGGTAATGTGGACTAGAGAACATAGGTATCAGTACTAAAAATATTTGCTTTTTCTAATAATTCTGCAAAAGTGTTGTCCTTATACCAATGCATGTAATGACATAAAATTATGAAAATTTCTTAATTTCTACAGATGAGCAACTAATAATGGTAGGAACTGATCTTTTTATTACTGGAATTGATAGCACTTCGACAGGTAGTATACCGATACATACGTAAAAATTGTAAAAATTATGATTTTTTGGTTTAAATTTCTAGCATTGGAATTTGCTATTCTTCACATGATTCTGAATCCTGAAGCGCAATTAAAAATTCAAGAAGAAATTGATGAGGTTATTGGGAAAGAGAGGCTTCCTAATTTGACAGATAAATCAAGGTAAAAATCTAAAGAAAAAAAATTGAATTTGATATACCTATAGTATTTTGCACATTTTTAAGGATGACCTACACTGAGGCAGCTACACTAGAGATATTAAGATTATCAAGTAATTTACCATTAACAATGAGAACACCATGCAAAGATACACAAATTAAAGGATATTCGATTCCAAAGGTAATATACAAAAAATACCTACTCGTAATGGAAATTCTAAAAAAATTATTTTATAAAAAGGGTACATTAGTTGGCCTGAATCTTCAAGCTATACATTATTCTGAAAAAATATGGTAAAATAAGCTTCAGTACTTAATTGAAATGTTATTCTGTAGGTAAAAAAAATTAAAAGCTTGCTTTTTATAGGAAAGACCCAACTGAATTTCGTCCTGAAAGATTTCTTGATGATCAGAAAAATATCATCAATTCTGACAAAATCCTCCCATTTGGTACTTATAACCTATTTTCTATCATTTCTCAATAAATTTTTTTTGATATCTACAGAATATATTATGTATTTCTAAAAAATTTATTATAAATTATTTCCTAAATATTCTTTAAAAAGGTTTTGGAAAAAGGGTCTGCTTGGGGGAAGTTCTGGCTCGAACTTCGTTCTTCAAATTCTTCACAAGTTTATTGCAAAAGTACACTTTTGAAAAATCACCTGAACACGAGAAACCATCAACTAAACCAGTGTTTGGTTTTAATCAATTCCCTCAACCTTACTTTGCCCTTATTAAAGTTAGAAAATAAAAAATCCCCATACCAAACTATAATACCTTACCTTACCATACTATACCTACTTTTATAGAATTGTCATTCAAATAAATGAGCAAAAAATTATGTCCGGAGGAGATTTGTTGAAAACTTTCTTATAAAAAAAATGACAATGTGTAAAATAATGCATTTAATCACATTTTATATAACTCATAAACATAAATGAAAATGTAATTATCATTATTATAAATGTATTTAGTATTCTAGTATACCTACATAATATAGTAGTTATGTACTACCTATGTATTAATCTTTGATTTTGTACAATACTGATATAAGTAGTTACAAAGTACATACGAAAATTTTCATATTAATGAATATACCTATATAATACAATGTATATGTATAGTTAGTTTTTGTGGTATTTGGAAAAAAAAATTATAGGTAAAGCAAAAGTAAGTACATTAAACATTTTGATTTGAATTGATGGATTTCCCATCCTCATTTTTCATTTATTATACAGATATTCTCACCTTTATTCACTCTCTAATATTCCAATATGGTTTCAAAAATGAAACAAAACGAGTTTTATCGTAAAAAAATCATTTTCTAGAGATTTGACTTCAATTTCAAGAAAGCTGTATCCAATCTAATATAGGGTACATGTATATCTACCTGCATTATTGTTACTTGTAAATGTAAATTATAAAATAAACTACTGATATATCTGTATATATGTAGTGTACAAACTACAAACAACATATGGTTAATCCTTATATTTTTTATTAACTTGGTTTATGGTCTGGTTTTAAAGATATTTTTAAGGTAAAGTAAAGTCAAAAAAGAATACTCGTATAAGTATATAAAATAGGATCATATCTAAAAAAAATATAAAATAAAATATTCGACCTTTTTGACTCTTACTATTTATATATTAATAGAAATTAGAAATAGTAGGTACCTATCAACTATCAACATCAACAACTAGTACAACAATACAAGTAGGGTACATACACTAATATTAATAGTAATACATTGTATGCAGATTTAGCAAGGAACCAAAGAAAAAGTTGTCAGAAAGTTGTATTCTTATTATTAGCCAGTCCTTTTGGCCCAGTAGGCCATCAACTAGAACATTTTCAAATTAAAAAAAAATATTTTTATTTTTACTCTAAATTCATTCTTGACCTGGCTGTGTCTCTCTTTAGATAAAATAATTAAAGCTTCTTTAATAGGATCATATTATTAAGAATTAAGTAAGAATTTGATGATACATTATACATTGCAGGTCCTGCATTTGTATTTGTAATTTGTAATGGCAGAGGCAAAGACAGACAAAAAATCCAATCACTATAGCCCGAATCTTTGAATAATATGATATTCTGTAAAATTAGATTTTGATTGATAATGATAATGATAAGCTCTTATTTTTATGAAAAATTCCATCCACTTATTTAATTTTACTTTTAATTAATAATAATTAATTCTATCATTTATAAAAATAACATCTTATCACGTTATCACGTTATATATATATATACATACACATGCATTGCAAATCCATACATATCTATTTTCAAGATCATAGATAAGGCAGAATTTTACAATTACAATTACTCGTAGATTAGAATTCATATCGCCGATTTCGTAATTATTCCCTACTTTTTCTTTGCAAAATTCGCGCACAAGAACAAGAACATTATTGTTTTTGTTATTCATCAATTTACATATTTCTCTGAAATAATAAAGACCTATCCTATAACAAGAAACAAACTATGGTCTAGTTTGTTAAATTAAATCAAATCAAAACATAATCAATATTATTATCTTGGGCTAAAAATTAAAATTCTCACATATCAAACTAGCAAAATAAACAAAACTAGTCTTTAATTATTATTAAAATTAATTTTATTTTCACACGAAATAAATTCCCATTATATACCTACATTACCTCTAGGTATATTCCTAATTCCTCCTAATACATAATATCGTAATATGTAGGTACCTACATATGTAGCGGTATTAGGTTTGCGTTATACCTTTAAAAATCTACATATTTCTTGGGCAAATGTTAATATTTTAATCACAAATTAATTGAATAATTCTGAATTGTGTATGGCTTATGAGCGGCTTATCCTTAGTTATTTCCAGGCATTTGGATTTTATTTGTAAACTCGCGTTACATTAGGGTAGGGTACCATGCATAGGTAGGTAAGGGTACTTCTTTACATATATAGGGTACCTAGTCTAGTACTGTACTTGTACTACTGACTGTAAGCAAGTAACAATACAATACAATACAATACAATACAATACAAGTACCCTACATCTACATACGTACCATCATAAAATAAATCATACGTATACGTAATACGTATATGTATAATATGTACCTTACCTAAATCTAAAAATATTATTAGAATTTGGTTTTTTAAATCGAGCAAAAAATTAACATTAGATACCCTACCCCTATACTACCCCATTCCTATTCATTCATTCATTTTTTACTTTACAAAATTATCTCATCATTTCATTAGGTTAGGTTGTATGTATTAAGATATACCTAATTTTATAATATTCATCATTTCATTATTAATATTTATATACCTATCATTTTATTCAACAATAACTGGTAAATAGTAGTAAGAGTAAAGGTAAGTAAGGTAGTAAGTAGTTTCAGTTTCAGTGTTTTTTAAACAATCTTTTAAAGTCTAACGAAAATATGAGGTAGTATAATTCTAGTAGTAAGTTTAGTTTTATTTTACCTAGTTGAGTTTGGATTTTGATTTTGATCTCGTGTTGTGTTGGTTTGGTATAAGATAGAATATTATTGTGCAACTTTTTCTCATTTCGAGTTTGACTTTGACTTGACTTACTTGGACCACTGGCATTACTACAGCAGATACAGATTACAACAGGACAACAAGGTTTGTATTCTACTTATAATACCTACTATAATTTTAAATTAAAATTATTCTTTTTTGTCAACAAGTTCTCATCTTCTTTCTAATTCATATTTTTTATACCTACTTTTGATTATGAAGGGACAATGGCTCATCAGGTGAATGAGACATTTTTTCCTCGACCCTCACTAAAGCCGAACTACACCAGCGTGTACCAATTTGAACGGATTGAAATTGACCTGTATCGTAAAGTAAGTCTTGTTTGTATAGTTATCGAATTACTTTTCTATTCTACTTACTTTACTGTATCGCAAGTGGATCTTTGAGAATTGGAATGTTTTTGGAATCATCTCTCTCGTTTATCTCATCACGGTTTTTATTGGACCCATCTTAATGCGTGGTAAGATCATCATTATCATAATCCATAACATAACTAACCATAACATACCTACCTTTACCTATTTCAAATCATTATAATTACATATTATAAGGCATTACATTACATAGATTATATACCTTAATTAAACTTTTTAAAAGCAACACACGGCAATACTGAAAAACGATAGAATTAAAATTAAGATGATACTACCTATTTCAAATTCAAATCATTTAAAATGTAGGTAGGTAGGTACTTATAATATAATATGTATAAAGTTAGTTTAGCTCTGAACTGAGATATAATAAGAGTACCTTGCCTTGTAATTGAGTCATTATTATTATTATTTAGTAATTGAAATTATTCATTTGACAATGTCACATGTACAATTTTTAACGTGATTATACCTATCATAGGTATAATAGGAATAGGTATAATAGTGTGTACAATTGGTCACTTGCTTTTTTTTTATTTCATTTTAAGATCGTGAACCCTATAAATTGAAGTCTTTACTTTTCTTTTGGAATGCTGGTCTTTCTCTGTTCTCTCTCATTGGATTCATAAGGACTGTTCCTGAACTAATTTGGAGTTAGTAATAACCTTTATACTTTCTATAATTGAATTTAAGCTTTTTTTATCAATGATGTAACTTAAATAATTTATTTATGTACTAATTTTTGTCTTGATATTTTGCTCTAGTTTTGACGAAAGATGGGTCAGGTCTACATAACAGTGTACGGTTTATAATTAGATCACAAAGTCGTAGAATTATTGAAATGAATTAGATAAAGTTTAAATAAATCTTATGTTTTTTGTTATAGGTTTGTTTTTGGGAGCATCATGGACAAAACACAGGTTTGGGTTTGACATTAGTTTATTATGATCTAAGCCTATATTTTTTGAGGAAAATAAAGAGATAAAGCAAAGCTATCCTGTTTTGTTAATCGATATTTTTTCTTAAAGCTTTCTGGATGCTGCTCTTTACAATTTCTAAAGGCATGTAATTAAACTGTCAAATAATTTACTGAAACGAGAAAATAATTTACTGAAATTATCAAATTGCAACATCTGTCAAATAAATTCTTAATTTGTCAAATATTTTCTTAAAATGACAAATAAAATCTGAAAATATCAAATAAGCATAAATAAATAGAAAATAGTTCTAGTATGGACAATGCAATGGTATAATATAGGTATATATTATGGTATATGGTAGAGAAAAATTTAAAAAGGTAAAGAAAAAGGTGAGAAATGTGATAATAGAGAAATGATAAGAATTTGGCTAATAAAGATAAGCGTCAAATTTGAGTTTATCAAACTCTTAATTTTTCAATGACATTACATTCAGTAATTTTTCAACCTACATTTTAAAAAATCTACAAAAATTATAGAAAAATTTCGGATTTGAGTTCGATATATCTTTACGAATAGTTAAATACATATATATATCAGATTCAGAACATTATTCAGAAGAAAGTGATTTATAAAATCAAGTACCTACAAAAACAAAAAGGATCAACAAAAATCACGGAATTTCAGAGAAAGACAATTTTAAACAATTTTTTAATGTAATAAAAACCTTTTTGACCATTTTATTATTTTAACATTTTTCTAATTTTTGATTTTAATTGTGTGGTACTCATTTTACAAATAATTTTCCATTTTTTGACTTTTACCTCAATAACTGTTAATAAACTTTTTCATTTTCTATAATACAGGACACATTTGATAAATTCAGCATTTATTTGACAATTTTAGGAAATTATTTGACAAATTAAGATTTTATTTTCC
>JAQIXA010001130.1:0-28630 GCA_034699045.1 Nanhermannia cf. coronata Gr-Ori-00579 | reverse complement strand
TTGGTGTAAAAATACACAAAATGTGAAATTCGTTTTCCAACCGGCTAAAGGTAAGGCTGAAATCATACCAGAAGGAAGCTGAAAACAAAAAAAAATTATCAAAATTTCATAATTTTTAGCATCTAGACAATTCCTACTACTTATATCTAGATACTACAGATATTTCGCCTAAATTAATAGAAAATAGGAAATTGAGTAGTGGTCGTGGTCGTGGTTTTGACCATGTTTCAAAATCTTCAAAAAAAGATGTCAATTTATTTCAAAAAGGCCAAGAGATACAGATGGGACAGATTTGAGATTTTAATGAGGTTCTACTGATAGTACCCTACTAGTAGGGTTTATCGTAATATCTATTAAATTTTCTAGTGCTTAAAAATTACACAGAATGAAAGTTATATCAGAATCTTTATGATAGAAATCTGTTTAAGTAACTTGATCCAAATTTCAACTACTTTATAATGAACCGACTTAAATAATTTAAAAATTTGAACTTACCCAAATTGATAAAAGCCATAAGGGTACTGTACCCTTTGACAAACTTGAATATTTCTGATAGGATAAGTAACATGCGAGGATTCGATCGACAGCCAAACTGACGAGATGTAGAACAATGGCCAAAGATAAACCCAAAATGATGCTATTGACCATGAGACATTCTTTCCCCTGATCTTCAACAAACCTAAATTCACCAAGCACAAAAACTGAGAGAGATATTTGTGCATATAAAGTACACATCCCTAGGAAAACATAGGATATAAATAAGGATCCTAAAAGTCCTTGAGTACTTTGGGGTAAAATGTAAAATCCTCTCGATTTTCTAGATGATTTTTTTATAGTATTTTTTGTATTTGCATATGAGCTAAAATTTTGCGCTGTAGTTGTTGAGGGAAATGAAATCCAACGAGATGATCTAAACATTGCAAATATTGCTAAAATGTTTAGAAAAATTATTAAAAATCCAATTAGAACTTTTGGTAATGATGTTGCTAGAAATGTTTCAGTATCTACGAGTGGTTTATCTCTTTCTCTGAAATACATTGTTGCATCTAATCTTCGAGTATTTTCACGATTTTGTAAAATTTCAAGACCTTCAGCTGCTCGAACTGTTAGAACACAAAGTTTGAAATTAGTTGAATATAAATTACAACCAGCATTGAGAGATATGGTTTCCCAGTAGTCAAGTACGATCGACATACACATTATTAGATAATGATAATAAGGTGTTGGAAATTTTGAAGAAATCGCTAAACTTTTCAAGTTTCATTCAAAAGTCATTCAAAAGTCAAATCACAGGGTTGTTCAAAGGTTCCAGAATTATCGGAAAATTATACACAAAAATTCAAAGATCTTTGAAATTTTTGAGGAATTTTTTTTGCAAAAATTCAAATATCCAAAAACAAGATTCCAACTGCTAATACATATATTGATCGAAAATTTGAATTGATTTTCATTAAGATATTAAGTCATTCTAATTCTTAATTTACTACCTAATTTACAATAGATATCAGATTGTTTTCAAAACTTGTCTAAAAATAATAGTCTTAAATGATCACTTGAATGGAAATTTTAGGCTTAAAAGTAGGGACCTTATAGGTAATGACTAATGACATATTAGAAACTCAAATTGGGGTTTTTCAAGAAACTTCAACTTCAGAAGGATATCAATTTAGATTGAATATTGCACATTTTTGAATTAAATTAAAACAAGCATATCACTTTTGAACTGATATTAAGATTCTCAGGTCTCAAAGATATCTTTTATCCTAGTTTTGAAGTTGGTAAAGTACTTAGTACTTTGATGTAAAATCTAGATTTTTATGATTTTATGAAGTTGTCGTCGTTCCAGGTGAAGATCACATTCTGAGTCACCACAAAATTTGAGACCTTACTTAAGCACACTTATACAACACTCACTAGTACGAGTATTAGTGGCGGGATTTGAAGCTGAACTGGCTGCTTGTACAATCATCTAATTATTATACAAGATTTTCGACAAATGGTTAAAGTACCTATGTTGTACATACAATAGGTATATACTTCACCTTGAATGTGATATTTGAGACCTTATGTACCTTCATAGGTAAATACAGGAGGACTTGTATAAATTGTAATAGGACTAGGACACAAGCCCTATGTTTTTTAACGCTCTGTTTCAGTCGGTTAACTCGGAAGGAAATAAGTTTTGGAAAAATTTCAAATAAAAATAAGCAGATGCCTGCTTGCCTAAACCTACACCTACCTACAGATACTAGGTACCAAATTTTCGTTCTGGACATATAAAAATGTAAAAAATGTTTGCTACCTAGTCATAATAATAGTAAGTATTTATTAGTATTAGTCAGTGGTATTAAAATAAAGCAGGATGCCAATGATCATATATTTATGTAAGTTAGGTATGTGCTATTCATATGTCGACCAAACTTGAAATTACCTGTTGAATTGAACAGTGAACATGGGCATATGCCAGGATATCAAGGCGGGGTAAATATCTATAAAATTTACAAGTAAAACATACAGATGTTCCTAAAATATATATATCTCTAATCTCTAGTATATAGGTATCTATGTAGAACTTTGAAAAGTACATAATATCAGTACATATACGAACTATTTTAACAAGCTTACCCTATATTCGGTTTTAGGCCTTTGCATGTTTAACCTCATTGAAAGGCCTGAAAGTCCATTGTAATCCGAAGATGACCTATTTGGAAATTTAAAAAAAAATCAAGTATGAAACAGAAAATATCAGGTTTTTTCTTTGATGAATTTGATGTAAAGGGTACCTCTAAATTGTAAGTTTACAACTAATTAAGGTAATCGATAATCTCATAAAGTATTTCGATTTCATCAAACCCTTTGATGATAGGTAGGATGTATATAATTTTTTTTAAATAATGATATTTTTGAGTAAATTGTATCTTTACTTGTTAAAGGTACCTAATGAAATAAGTACCTAAGTATTGTACATAGTAAGTTGTAAGTAAGGATTAAGGGTTGCACGCAAAATTGAGCATTAACACTATCGAGTATCAAGAGCACAAGCCCTCGAAAAATCATAAATATATGAGCTTACACAGATAGATATTTGTATTGTTTATATTACTAGAATTTACTACTATTAGATTATACAAGTACCTAGGTGTTTTTAAAGGTATTTTTGAGTTTTTTTTGTGGAGCGAATTGGGCAATAAGGCAGGTGTGTTGTAGTGGGTTGTTAGTCAGACAAGAAGCAAGCCGGGAGCTCATTCATTACACTGTACTGTACACTAGATATGAAATATTTCAGGTCATTTGATCAAGAAAAAAATGTCTTAAAAAGAGTTTTTCCAATCCAAAGATCGAAGTAGAATTGATTAATTTGCCTAGTCTAAATATTTTGTATCCTTTCTCAAATTATTGTAGAATTTTTAATTTAAAAAAAGAGATACATAATAAATAATATATGTAGATTTAGATTGTTAAAGCTTTCATTTGATTTCATTTGATAATCAAAATTTTAGATATGTACCTAGGTACTAGTGCAATATTGTAGTGCATAAGAATGAATATCAGTTCAGTATGTATATTCTGTAGATAGTTGTAATTATGCATTTGAGCATTTTCATACAAGTTTATAAATAAGTTTAAAGTTAGACCGGACATTGACGGTGAGGCATGAGGGTAGAACCGGAAGTAATAGACAGATTCGGAGTAGATTGGACAATTATATCCTATTCAACTCGATATATTCATGAGCTTATGAGCATATAGGTAGGTAACCCTTTCATACCTATTTAGAATTTTAGTTCTTATAACTTTTATATAACTTCCTCTTATGTCTGAGTATTTCCGTAACAAACAATAAACTTCAGTTTGGCCCTTTAAAAACTAGAAAAAATTTACCCTTATATTCTCATACCTATATAAACTTTTTACTATTCTTAATTTGTAGGTACTAACTTAGCTCTACTTCTAACAAAATACTTACTAGTTCTACCAGTAATTCTAGTAAATGTTTCCTTATAAGTCAGTAGTATAAATTTTTGTGAATTTAAATTGAATATAAAATCACAAAAAAGAAAGCTAATAGTAAAATAGGTTGTTGAGGTTGACCGTTACAAATTATATAAGACAAAATAAAACCTGAATTTGTACATACTTAAGTAAGTAATTTCAATAGAATTTTGCGAATAGAATAGAATTGCGAATTTTATTAAAAATTCTCCTAAAAAAAGGTACAAATATGATTATACAAGTAATTATGATAGTACAACAGTAGTACAACAGTCAGTTCAATTCAGTTCAATTCATTGAATTATAGAACATTTCACAATAGGCAATAAGGTAATATTATTATTAACCTCAGACAACAGAAGATAGGTATGCTACTTATCTTTCTAATAAAACATATCGTAAGAATTTTTGAAAAATTCTTAAAAAAAAATAGAATAAACTAGAATACATAATTAAATATTAACAAGTTAAAAGTAAAATGATACAAGTACGGTAAGGATAAGACATAAGGATAAGACTATTTTTTTAAGGATCCAAGTACATTGAAGTAGAATTGGAAAGTAAATCCTGGAATTCATTAAAAACCATTTGCGTTTCAGCAAAATCTTCTTTAATCTGCATTTGCGAAGCAGACAACTCGATGACCTGCATTTTTAACAAGTGAACTGAATCTGATCGTCTTTTGTCAGCAATTTCTTCATTTTGAGTTAGAGCCAAGCTTTGAGTAAAATTTTCAACACTAGTCATGTACTCTTGAAATATTTCATTTGAAAGTTTATCTTCACAAATTTTAAGGTTCATTTTAAGTTCAATAATATCATTCATAAGTAGTTCTGGTTTAATTGATATGACTTGTGCCTTCTTATACCAATCGGAAAATAATTCAATCAAAGATGCAAAGGATTTTTTACAATCTTTTTTCATCAAATCATCAAATTCACGGCATTTGACTTGCATCCGTAGTCTTTCCATTAAATAAGCTATCATCACATTATTTTCGTTTTGATGATATGTAAACTCTTCACTGTCGATTATCTTGCTCGATTCTTTCATATTATTTACTAGATTTCTAGCTCGAACTGCATTCAAATCAAAATTGTTGATTTTCTGAAATAAAAATGCATTTTAGTTGAATAAAATTAATTTCAATTATTATACCGAATATACACAATTCAGTTCTGACTGAAAGACAGGTATAAAGCTCAATTTTAAATTATTTAATTAAATTGTAAAATTGTATCTGAATTAGAGACATAACCTATATTAATATTTTAAATTGTTCTTACCATAAGTTTTGCAATTTCGTTTTCCCATTCTACAATTAAAGAATGATTCTTCACATGATTTTCAAGAATCTGATCAATTGAAGGTTTCAAAATAACTAAATATGAAACAAGTCTTTGGAAATCTTTAAAAATCCCATCTTCAAAAAGTCGTTTGATTTTGTCCAATTCCTCGGTAGCTTTTTTTGCTTTTTTTGCTTTCTTTTTATTCATTTTTTGTACTAATGGTAGAAATGTAGAACAACTTTTGACATATCCTTGCATCATTTGGAATTGATGATTTAAAGAATGAACTCCACTTCGAAGTACATTATTTTCTCTCTCTATATCCCTCAATTGTTGCTCAACAATAATATTAATATTTTGAATGGAAAGATTAAAGAGTTTTGATATTTTTTGATTCTTTTCAATACATCTTAGGTATTCATGAGCTATTGTGCAATTATCCTTAGCTGTTGTACTATCAATTTTCAAATCAACATTATTTTTGAAAACTTTAAAGACAATTGGGGACCTTTCAAAGTGGATTTCTCTCTCACTTAAAACATACTCGACTGAAGTGTTGCTCTTGTTTACTAATATGATGGGATTGTCTTCTGAGGTAAGTGGCAACTTATCAAAGCTTAGCACCTTGTCTTGCATAAGATGAACAATTGATTCATTTTTGTACAAAAGGATCTATTAATAACAAATCACATTTATTACTTTGTATTAATAAACTGATTTTATATTTTTTAAACTTACTTGGTCCTTTGATTTAACTCTGGTTTGATGGAATAAAAGTGATTGAAAATCAACCAAACTTTTGCACTTGGTCATATCAATATAGAATCGAATTTCTTCAATTTTGTTAACATGAAATATGTGAACGATTTTTCTTTTTTGTAGCCCGTCGACAAATGAGAAAAAATCATCATAATTGAGCTTCTTTCTTGGATCTACTTCCATAAGGCCAGCTAATATTTCAGTCAATAATAATTTCAGTTCACTACTTAAATGGCAGGTTAATGGTAGAAATTTTTCCCATTTGATTGGTCCCTTTTCACTGTCAATTTGGTGAGCAGATATTACACCCTGAAAACATAAAAGTAATTCTCAGTAATTGTAATACGAATAGTGATAATTTTAGATAATGATTTCTTTTAGAATTATGAATTATGATTGATACATATTTATAAAAAAATAATATTTTACTAACAGATTGCTTTTTTGTTGTCATAAAGTGCATCACTTCCCGATTTGCTCGCCCACCAAAAGGTCTGAATGGAAGTCTTCCAGTTGCTACATGATAGAGGGTAACACCTAAAATAAGTAAAAATTAAACAATCTTATCACTTTGATGAAACCTGGTTCCTTACCAATTGACCAAAGATCAGTGGATGAAAAAAACTTTTTCGTTATTCCCGAAAAATTGAGACAGGCCTAATAAAAAAATAAAAAAAAGTATAATAATTGAAATAAAGGAATGTAATAAATATCACTGATTTAATAAAAAGTTACCTGCTCGTACATATCTGGATGTAGATATTCTTCTGTACCGTACAAACTATAAAATTCTTGATCTTCTGATAATTCTCGGGCTACATACAAGTATTTATAAAATATTTCATGATACCTAAAAATCATCAAAAGTTTATTCAAAATTCAACCTGCATCAAAGTCTGTTAGCTTATAAATTCTTCTACCATCAATATGAATGTACTTCATTATGTTGTGAGGTTTTAAATCTAAAATAAAAAAGATAAAGATATTGAAATAAAGAATATCGAGTTAAAATTAAATACAAAAAGACTTTCTGTTCTTAAATTAAACTTACCACGATGGACAATATTGTTATCTCGTAGATATTTAACTCCAGCATATAAATCATATAAAACGGTCAGAAATTCATCTTCAATCAAACCATAAGAATTTTCAGGCTCTTCTAAAACCTTTGCTAGACTTCCACCATTGCACAATTCCATCACAATAACTCGGCCTTTGGATTTTTGTCCATGTTCTTGGACAGTATTTTCAACTTCAACTGCAAATACTTTTACAATATTTTGGTGGTCGATCTTTTTAAGTACCTCTAAAAATACAATACATAATTAAAATAATAGTAGGATTATAGGATTTAGTTAAGTACTTACCTATTTCACGAATTTGATTCTCAATTGACCGAGCTAAGGCATTGTGATTGAGTACTTTGACAGCGACTAATTCTCCATTTTTCTTATTTTGACCTTGATATACATTACCTAAAATTCAAAAAATACAAAATTCAAAATAGTAGTACAAACCTAAACGACAAAGCTAAGCTAAGTAATTAGAATCTAGCTAAAAATAGTTAAATTCCCTAAAATCACTGAGCAAAATCGGTATTTAGCTATAGGGTATAGTATGGAACAGACTTAGATTGCTCGTATGTGCCTAAAATAACCCAAATTTGACTTTACATTACATAAGTAAATAAATGCATGACATGTAAAATTGATGCCGAAATTTGGTTTTATAGAACTGAATTAAAAGGATCTAATTTCTTACCACAGCTTCCTTTTCCTAGTAGTTTGTCCAATTCCCATACAAAATGTTCACTCTCCTTAAAAGGCATTGCCACTGACCCGACCGCCGACCACCGTCAATGATCAATAGTCCCTGTCCCAACGGCTAATTGTCAGTGCTTCTAAGCAATCCAAAAATATAAATAACATAACAATTTAGAATTATAATTTTTAGGTAGGTGCTTAACTATAAAGGCTTTTATTTAAAAAAGATATAAATTCTAAAGATTCGATTGACATAAAACAAGTTACCTCTGGATCTGAACCTGAAATTGCAATCAGGCAGCAGCACAGCACAGCAATGAATAATATAATGTAGATGAATGATGAAATGGCACTTTAATTATTTATAAATAATTATTCATCATCTCTTCATTATCAATTATAATTATCAATTTATCAATTTAACAAAATCAAAAAAGCTTCAAGTAAGTGTATGAATCAGTACCCTACAGTATGACTCATTGTTATTGCTGCTAAATCTAATCACAAAATTAATTCAATAAAATAAGAGCGAATACTAAACTAGACTCACTCTCACTACTACTAGCACTAGAATTTAAACGAAATAAAAATGTAGGTAAGTTGTAGTTGTAAGGTAAGCTACGATGGATGTTAGTTAGGTATCAAAAAATATCAAAAAAAGTTTTTAAATTGTCTAAAATTGACCTGAAAGTAGGTCAATTACATTTTACAATTATTATTATTAGGGTTTAATATAAATATAATTTAACTTATTTAATTTAATTTATTAAAATTACCAGACCTACTTTACTTTCTTTTCTACTTGCTTGACTTGACTAACTTGACTTATGACTTTCAAAACTTTTTACTTTTGCTCACTTTTTGATTTTTGCCTTTTGCTAACATCCATTTATTTACCGGTATTTGGGGTATACGGATACATAATATAAAACTGCTGTTACTACAAATTTTGTAGGTAGTACAAGTACAAAATACAAATGACTGACCTGTCATAAACCCGGACACTCTGCTGGACACCCAGATTGACATATAGCAGGCCATTTTCAATACATAACCTCTAGGCCTAGGGCATTTCATTGAAAACGTTACTTGAGTTTTTACTTTTAGGGCATTTTCAATTCAATAAACATTAAAAAATTTTCCTCTAAAGATAAGTTTTCAATAGCAAAGCCTCGAGGGCATTTGAATTTGAATACGTTACTTTAACACTTGCCCTCAACTTTTTATTATATAGAAGCGTGCGTTTGTAGTTTGTGAATATACCTATGTAATGTAATTAGTGAATTTTGTGTAATTTCAGGTAGATATTTCAGAGTGATTTTTATTTAATTTTAATTAGGATTAGGATTAGGATTAGGATTAAGTATAGGTATATATAAGTATCTAATTTATAACTTATAACTTATTTATTTGTATTAGGTCGTGGTGGTGGAGTTCTTGGTGATGCTCTATAATGAACAAATGTGAGGTCAGAATCATCACCCTCATTCTCTGGGACAGTCGCAAGGATCTTCTTCTTGGCCAAAGTTTTTGGGATATCCAACTGACCAATCTTGTTCGCCAATTCTTCGTAATTTTTTCTTTCCCTTTTTTGGACCAATTGTTCCTTCTCCTTCCTTCTTTTCGTCACTTTATTCGTCATATTTGATGGTCTTGACAGATTTGAAATCAAGTCCTCTTTTTCAGCCAATAGGTTCCTTGAAATCTGACATTCTTCACCAAACATTTTTGGTTTGAAAAGAACACCAGGACCCGAACTTGAGGATGTCGATTCTGAAAATAATGAACTTTGTATAATCTAAGTACCTACTTATTGATGCATTAATTTTGATGGGTACCTACTTTTAGAAGTTAATGGCCATTTAACTTTGGACAAACACTCATTCCGAGCAAATTCTTTTTGTCCATCACCACCTTCATTCTCGGCTAATTCACTATAAAAAATCATCTAAATTACAATCTAAAAATCATATTTAGAATTTAGATACAATTATATTACGCAATCTTTTTAAGAATTTTGGTATTTTCTCTATTTAAATTGACAATCCTTTGTTCTAGTCGCTTTCTTTCTTCTTCTAATTCACGACATTGGTCAACTTCTGAAGTTATTTCATCCGTTTGTTTCTTCGTTCTTTCAGACAGATCAAATCTACAAATGGGCAAAATTTTGTTATTTGCTTATAAACTCATAATATCCTACTGAAATTTAGGTATTGATACCTTGTTTCAGATATTTTATGATAAATTGACTTCATTTCTTCCTCCTTTTCCTCGATACTTTTCTTGATCTCAAAAATTTGATCCCTAATTATCTCATTTTCCTCAGAGATTTTTTCAGCCGAATCAAATGTAGATTGATCCTTAGGACCTTGAAATTTTGAAAGCATAAAACTAAAATTTTGAAAAATTTACAAATCTTTTCAAATACCTAAATGGACCAAAATTGGCCAGGTATGAGCCAAATGTATCGGCTTTGAGCAATAGGGACATTCACCAACACCACTATAAGAATCATTTGGGAAATTAGATTGTATAAATAAATTTTTTGTTCAATGAGTA
The DNA here is from genome assembly GCA_034699045.1 of Nanhermannia cf. coronata Gr-Ori-00579. NCBI lineage: Eukaryota > Metazoa > Arthropoda > Arachnida > Sarcoptiformes > Nanhermanniidae > Nanhermannia > Nanhermannia cf. coronata Gr-Ori-00579. The sequence continues at coordinate 18,267 of JAQIXA010001130.1, read as the reverse complement.
GGGTACTCGTATTTTACTTATGAGATGCTGCTATGAATCGTTTGAGACAATTTTTGTGAAAACAGTGACCACATTTAGCTTCAAAATAGAAAAAAATCAAGGTTTTAATTGTCTAAAATAGCAAAAATTTGAGTCAGAAAGAATAAGTACCTGCCAAAACTAGACTTTCAGGTTTAAGAAATGCAGATTCAGGGCTTATAGGATTTCCATTTGGATCTAGTAGATGCTTATGAGCTTTTTGAATCGATTCTTCTCTCAATTTCATACGAAGTTTGCAATTCTCATAAACTGCCTTATTAACCAAAGGTTCTTCACATAATTTACAACCTATGACCATTTTGACCTTTTATTTTATTTAACTATTTCATAACATAATACAGTTTGAATACATGCTCCTTTGAATACCAAAATTGTATATAATATCTTGACAACAAGATGAAATAACATTTTTGCATTTTTTTCTGATTGAAATTCCATATTGAAATCCAAGATAATATTTTTGGTCAACTAATCGTAAAGAAGTTAAAAGGGACTTCGACGAAAATATTAAAAGCATTTTGGAAAATTTTTTAGTACCCTACTATTATTTACCTTTATAGATATTCGATTACCTATTTAAATTACAAAGCAAATATGTAGTTAGAGGATTTCAGGAAATAAAGCCTTGAACTTGAGACTTGAGCCAAGACTCTAATTAACTTATTGACCATATTCATTCATTAAAATAATTAATATAATATAATTTGGTAATCAGTAAATCAGGGAACCGTACCGACTCGTTCCAAAATCTAGTGGTCCAAAATAAATACCGATTCCGATTGGTTTGGTTCAAAGTTACTAGAATTAGCCCAAAATATTTTTTGACTCTTTTTCACACTTTTCTTAATATTTTACAGCTTTTGACATTCATAGGACAAAATAACATAAAACCAGATATATATTTTGAGGTTTCTGGATTCTTTTTTATGTCAACTCAAATCAAAAGCTGCAAAGAAAGGTGTGAAATAGTGAACCCAAAATTTTTATTTTGAACTAATTCTAGTAGAATTTATTATTTGAGCCATTCAGTATTGGACCAGTAGGTATACAATCGGTAATCATTTGCATAAATATTGCCAATTAAGAATAATTTACCATTATACTTATTCACTATTCATTAGATTACAATTAAACAAATAATTAGTTAATAGAACTAGTATCTGTATCTGTACTAGTATTGTACTTATGGCTTATTGTATCAGTATATTCGACCCTGAAATAAAATTCTAATGTCTGTCCTGTCAACTGAATTTTTGCAAAATTGCAATTTGTACTTATGCAAATGAGAAAAGGTTGATGAATTCATATGCAAATTGAAACATTGTAAAAATTGGAGTTTTTGAGATTTTTTGATCAGTCTATCATATTCATTGCATTTTATAGAATCGATCATGAAATCGTTTATTTTATTTATAATTATCTTTGCTCAAATATATGGAAATTTAAGTCAAGATGTGAAAGATTCAGATAGTGAAGATAGTATAGGAGATTTATATGATCGGTTAAAATGGTGGCAAAAAGTAATGAATTTGAATGATAATCTGAATGTTGTTGAAAGAGGTCAATTGTGGGATAATAAAAGAACTGATTCAAGTTGTGAAGCTTTTCCAGATTTAGAAGATGAGATTCTGGCGTATAAACCAATTGTTGAGAAAATTTTTGAAACTTCTTTGAATGGGGATTTTAAAGGGAAGACTTTTAAAGATTTGGCAAGTTTTGTGGACAAGTTCGGACCAAGGTTCACAGGGTAAGTCTCAAATCAAAGAATTAATAGAATAATACAGAATAAGTACCCTACTTTAAGTGTCTGTAAAGTTTCTGTAAAAACAGATCAAATATTGAGAATTTTTTGGTCTTCAAAATCCTTACAAGAATAAAAATATTAAGGAATTATTTTAGAAAACGAAAAATCTAGTATTGTTACTTATAGATTTTCTTTAAAATTTCAAAAAAATGCCAAATTCCAATTTATTGATACCATTTTTGATCAGATATTTTGAAAAAGTTCCAAAAAGAGCCGCTTCACTTCACTTTTCTTATAAATTATAGATCAGAAGTTTTGGAAAAATCAATTGATTTTATGCAGGCACAAATGCTTGCAAATGGACTTGAAAATGTTCAAACTGATAATGTTTCAGTTCCAACTTGGACAAGGTAATTTTTTAAATTTAAAGCAATTTTGGCCAGTAATAATACCTACATAAGTATTACGAGTATACCCAACTAAACCAATAACTATATAGAGGAGAAGAATACGGAGAAATGATTGCACCTTGGTCTAAAAAACTTCATCTTAAAGGATTAGGTTTTAATTATACTTGATTTTGTAACTATTTTTGCTTAATTTTGTACTTTTTTTAGGATTTTCCGTACCAACACCTGAGGAAGGTATCTATGCAGAAGTGATTGTCATCAATTCTTTCAGAGATTTCAAAGTTATCGATAAGTCTGTAAGTATTAAAAAGCCTAATATGAGGCAAATCAGTATAAAGAGTATGGTATACAGATTAAGATATGTTATAGCTTGCAAAGTGACTACTTTATACAGAAGTTTTGCTTTAAATACACTAGTAGAGAAAGTAAAAGACTTTTAATGAAAAATATTTTTGCAGAAGATTAAAGGAAAAATTGTTGTTTACAATGGAGGTGGTACTGGAGAATCTGGACATCATGCATTGGTTGGGTAAGTTAAATAGATGAATCTAAACATGCAATAAAAATTACAACTCGAAAATCTATTAAGAAATTATCCAAAATTTGTGTAAATAATTTTGTAATTGGCAATAAGTTTTTGGCTTAATTTAAGTCCAGAAAAAAACTAGAACTAAACAATATCAAAATCTTTTTCATCTGAGCTGAATTAAATGATTAGAACATAAACTGAAAATTTTTGTCATTTTTTAGCTCAAATATAGTGTACATATACCTGTTCCTCTTCTGTTTTTTAAAGTTTTAAATCTGCCATTTTTGTTTCCAAATCTCACTTAAAAACTCAAAATTTTGACTATTTTCTACACTACATGCGAATATTATCTCAAATTTTAAATATGTCTCCCTCGAAAATAAGTTGAAAATAGACAATTTTTTAGTAGGATACTAAAAGATAGCCTAATTAGCATTATTAATGTAAGAAATGAAAAATTATAATTTTTTTAGGGCTTCAGCTGCTGTAAAATATGGTGCAAAGGCTGTTTTATGTCGATCTGTTGCTAGTTTTTCTCTCGACACACCACATACAGGTACCTATACGAGTACATTCAGACCTGTAATTTAAAATCATAAAAATCAAATTTTACACAAAAGTATTCAATTTTATGACACAGGAATCCAATTTTATGACGAACAGTACGTTAAAATCCCAATCGCAGCAATTACAGTCGAAGACGCCGAAATGATTGATCGAATTTATCAATCCGGTATTTTTACTTATAAAAGATTTCTTATAAAACATACCTAGCAAAGATAGGCCCTCAATTTTCGAGATTTTTCAATATTTACTCTCTTTTTTTGTTTGTTCCATTCAGTTTATTTACTTTTATAAATCGAAATTTTTGAACTACCTACCAGTACCAGTAGGTACTGATACTTGCCTCGATTCGATGTTATTACATGTGTGTTTGCTAAACCTATTTTTGTTTATTTACTCTACCTACCTACAATATATAGGAGAAACTGTTTTGATTTTTATGAAGATGTCTAGTACCGAATCAGTTGGAGTTTCAAGAAATTTATTTGGAGATTTGAAAGGTCGAGAAATTCCTGAAGAATTCCTGCTTGTATCTGGGCACATTGATAGCTGGGATGTAAGTTTTATATTGTGATAAAGTAGAAGAAATAAAGGTCATTTCAAGAATCAAACCTCTAGAAAATTTTAAAAAATTCTCAAAATTTTTACCAATGCAATACTAGCTTTCATAATCTAAAATGATACGAGTACGAGTCCAACAGAGTAGAACAGTTCTCAAAATTTTGTTTATTTTACAAGGGATATATAGTCTACGAGTACCAGTTACTTACCTATACAGCAATATCTCAAAAATTTGATTCAAATGACCCCTTTAAGCCTTTACAACTATCTATAAATGTTTTTTATTTGAATAATTTGAAATTTTTTTAGGTTGGTGGTGGTGTTGTTGATGATGGAATCGGCAGTGTACTATCTCTTGAAGTTGTCGAATTATTACAGAAATTAAACTTGAGTCCAAGAAGAACTATAAGAGCTGCAATGTGGACTGGAGAAGAAATTGGTCTTGTTGGTGTCCAAAGCTGGATGAAAAAATACAAATCGACCATGTCTCAATACCAAGCTGTACTTGAAGCCGATTATGGGTAGGCAAAAAAAAATGACAAAAAAAATTAAAATTTTTATTATTTTATGGCTTTTCAGATGCCTTCAACCTTGGGGTTTAATATTTTACGGTTCTGATAAATTCGGTTGTATTTTAAAAGAAATCATTAAATCACATTGGGCCGAGACAAATTCAACAGGATTGGTTAAAAACCAGCATGTTGCGACTGATATTTATGCTTTTATGAGAAATGGGGTACCTGGAATTATTTTAAACGGTAATTTAAAAACAAATTCATATTTTCATGAATCTTTTACTTTTGATTTGATGGCAAATTTTGAATCATTTTTGATTATAAATGCTTTAAAAACTGATAAAAAATAGAACAAATTCTTTATGAATTCAGAATCACATAGGGTTAGGGTTATTTAGAATCAAAATCAAATATAGTAGTAGCACTTTACATTAAATAGGTAGTACTATATAGGTATTCGGTAGGTAATTAAATTTTGATAATTTTTTTGATATTTTAGGTGATGGGAATAATCGATATTTTTGGTATCATCATACAGGTAAGGTATCTCGATTTACCTACAACAAAACTTTAATCTAAATTTTCAATATTTTTCGATATTTTAGATGCAGATACAATGACTGCAGTTCAGCCTAAACAATTAGACATGTGTTTAGCCCTATGGACTTCATTATCTTATATTTTAGCAGATTTGAAAGATAAAATTCCACATCATAATGATAAATTTGAGATTTAAACTTATTTCTCCAATCCCTTAGTACTTACTATTAGATTAGTTATGTCCCTATTGCAATCATTAACATTAGTACTAGTCCTTATACTCGTAAGTTTATTAAAAATTTAAATTACTTTTACTGTATTTTTGTCTAGTTGGACTTTTTTGGAAAAAGTTTTTGTTTGTTCTAATAGGATAAGATTTATTTACCACTGCACTGTCTATATTTGATTTGAATTCTTTTAAAATCTCTTTTTTTTAATCTACTAAAAGGTCTTGTTTGAATTTACACTACTCTGTATATTTAGAATTCATTAGGAGATTCATTCAGATCTCTCGAGAATAAAAAAAAACTTTTAGATCATATCTGTATTACTTCATACAAGAGTACCTATGTATATGGACTATGGTACTTGAAAAACTTTACCTCTAAATTACTTGCAATGTTTTTCTAAATTTTAATTTAAACTTATCCATATCAAGTCCAAATCTTGGCCAAAATCATCCCAAAACTTTTCAAGTCATTTTTCCAATTTTTTATTAAATTATCTATATTTTTAAAAAATGTAGACTTGTCTAATTTTTACAAGGGCTCTAATTTAATCTCATCCCTATTTTGGTTGAATTTACCTCTATATTTTTGGTCTAACTTTATCCTGGTATGAAATTAATCAAAAAAAATCCTAACCTAATCTAAACTAAACTAAAAAGACTTTGGGTTAATTTCATACAGGGGTAATTTAGATCAAAAATATAGGTGTTAATTTAACCAAAATAGAGATGAAATTATGTCTTTTTTCAAGTGCCATACTTTACTTGGAATTATAAATTATAACAAGTTAGAAATCAAGGTCAACTATTAAAGTATTGAAGCCAAATTTTCAATGACAAAAACACATCTGGAATTTTAATTTTGGGATTTTTATAATTTTTTAATTACTAAATACCTATACATATAAGCTACTAATCCTAAAGATTGCCTACTCATAATCACGTATTAGTAATTATTACAAAACATATTCTGTAATTTCAATTATGGTTTGATTAACTTGCCACAAAATCACTGTTTTTTTTGTCAAAATAGATTTGTTTCATTCATACTCGTACCTTGAAGGGCTTTTTAGCTTTTTAGAAATAAAATAGCCTTTTGTGATGGTTAACAAAAAAAGCCATGTTTTAATTTCTCAACTGTCAAAATTCAGTTTGATCGATTACTAAAATTTTTAATGTGTTTTCTCGTTTCTTTTTCTACTTTTGAGAGAAAACGAACTTTTAAATCCAAATGTCCATTCTATTTGAAAAATACATAAAAAAGTATTCTTCAACTAGAACTGTAGTTCTCTATAAAGTTTTTATAAATAGTAATTTTGCTGGAAAAACTAGTTTTTTCTGTAGTTTCAATCTTTTTAATTCAAAATACTTGACATACTTACTCTTAGAATTAGTGGTCTGAAATTATGGTATGATTACTATACAAAAATCATAATCTAAGGTAAGTCGAGGTTAGTGCCTATACCGTAATACAAAAGTCAAATTTTGCCTTTTTAATTTTAAGAATTCGTTAAAATTTCAAATACCTGGTGTAAAGCACCAGGTATACTTGCTATAATTTTACGTTAGTACCCTGCCTACTTATTTTATTTTTGATTAGAGTTTGAGCAATTTTTTCGTATTTATTAGAGCACTTTATGCAGAAACCTGACCGTATCTCAAAATCTCTAGAATCTAAAAATATATACCATACTAACTCAAATTTTGCTTGAAAAAATTCAATTCAAATCGAAAAATCAAAGACAAATTGGATTTCGCCTCACCAAGCATTGCATTGTGTAAATTCTCCTTTTATCAACTACATATTTTTCAAAATTTGATTTTTATTTTACTCGAAAAAAAAGTCTATAAAAAGAATGTACCTAATCTGCAAGAATAATATATCAGCTACTATATTCACATTGTATAAATGGACCTATGTTTGTTTGTATGATCCAATATTTCTCCTAAACTGATGGAAAAAATGGGAAAATCAAAGGAGATCCTATTTTATAATTCCAACAAGAAAAAAAATTTCGAAAAATTTGACCTTGACCATGGTTATCACTACTTTATGTTTTGAGTCATTACAAGTCAAAATCAATGGTTTTTGCAAAATTGGAACAGATATCGCTAAAATTTGGTCCAAAAATTAACGAAAATATACCTATGCAATGTAAGTACCCTACTAATTAATGAAATTTTTGGTTTTTAAAATATGACCTGATTTTGATTTTTGACGAATTTTTATTTTGAGAAAGAACTTTTGATATCAGTTATCTTATCATATGACTAACAAATTAGTATACAAGTCGCTTACAACTTGGATTATTTACTAGTATCCCTTATGATAGGCTACCTTATACAAGTACTTATATTGTGTTTAGTTTTCGAAAAGTTATTCTTTTGGAAAAATAAAAAAGGTACCCTACTTTATATTTCAAAAAGCTTCATTTTTCTTTTTCCTTCGGATTTTATGCCTTAAGGTTAGTAAAAACACTTTGCAAAAAGAATATTTCAAAGCTTTTTTTAACTAAAAACCTATAGGTATTATCTACGAGTAGTAGGTACCTCTGCAGCTTTTGTTATAAATATGAGGTTTTTGAATTCTAAAATATCAACTATGGCTTAGGGAGATATAATGTGAGAGAAAGTTAATTAATTTCCTTTATCTATCAACTTATCAATCACCTCAAGTTTGAACAAAAAAGTTTTCAATCTAAATGCATAATATGAATAGGTACTTACCTAGTATAATAGATAGGTAGGTACTTTTTAGTTTTAGCTCTAATTTATAATCTATCTCAAGTCAAACCATTATTTTAATCAGTCATTTCATTTTTGAGCTCGCCTCTTTTATAAATTGCTCCTATAATATACTAATATAATATTTCAAAAAAATTCTTTCTATAATATGTACAGTCAGCTTTCGTTATAATGATACAGAAAAAAAATCACCGTAATTACCGAAAATACGTTATAACGAGTGTTTTTAACATGAGTTCTTATGGATTTATAGAGTGTTCTTAGCTCCCTAGAAAATTCTATCTGCATTGAGCCATAACCATAAACTTAATACATTATAATTATTAGATTATTTTACAATTTAGACCAATTCTTGATATTTATCATTTAGAAAATTTAGAAGAATTAGTTAGAAAAAAATATTTTAATCTAAACAATAAGTAAATTGACAATTTACTTATCAAAAAAGGTTAAAAAAGTCATTAGCCCGAGGGCTGGGCTACTTTCGACAGAAGTAATAAGCCCACCTTGAAATTTTAGGTTGAGTTCATATTCATATTATAGGTAGGGTACATGCAAATAAATTAGACTCCTTTTTTTGTATTCTCGCAATCTTACAATTTTGAACTACATTTTTTCTTAAAAATCGGTTAATTTATAGATTTAGAAAGTTTGGTCATCAGGCATGCTAACAAAAGGATTCGAATCGATCTGAGTACTCACCATTCTTTTGATAAAATGTCTAAAATGAAACACCTTAACATCTCGAATAAAATGGTAAAATACAGATATACCTAGTTAAATAAATTACTATAATTTATTAAAATGGGTACTACAATAAATACTCATTCTTGTAAATTAATTATTATAAATTCTAGATGACTCTAAATGGAATTGAGACAATCGTGGAAAATATGAATTCGAAAAGTCTCGTTGATTTCACTTTTAATTATGATGCTTATGAGGTTCTACCTAACTGATTACTGGAACATTTAATTACCTAATGATGAAAGGTATTAGTCTAAACAAGATATATTTTTAAACTATCTTGATTTTGATATTATTATGTAAATGAATTTAATGTGAATAGTCTGTAAATAAAATCAACGAAATTATTACATATACCTACCTACCTTTAGTTCCCTTTTATATTTTACTAACTTTTTTTGTCCTATCCTATAGGTAGGGTACATAATAAGTTTAAAATTTTGTAAAATTTTCTCAATACTTACTTTTATAGGTAAGGTATATACAGAGTATTATTATCTTTTTGAAGCTAAAATCAAAAGCAGAACAGATACTAGAGATATACAGATATTTTATAAGTGTATCTGAAAGTCAGAGAGCTGAAACTAATAGGTAATAAAATTAAGTCAATGCTTTTATTTTATTTTATGAGAGCAAGTGTTTGTAGGTACCTACATTGTACTTTGTACTGCATTAACATAATATATACCATTAAAAATAGAATAGGACAAGGAAATAATGGCTTTGTTATTTTTTTTTATATAAAACTGCTCGTACACTAGTATGAATTACTTTGACTTGACAAAAACCTCAACTACTTTGTACTCGCTTTTTTTGTGTGCAAAAAATGTCAAATTGAGCTTTTTAGTAATTCATCAGAAAAAAACCACATTTTTTCTCTTTTTTTACCGAGGTAACCTTGAACCTACTGATACTGGTACTAGTACTAGTATGATATGACAGGATTAGGTTCAGGTGATAAGTGAGGACAAGTAGGCCCTGGAGAAAGTTGGAAATACAACTTGATTTTAATATAAATTATAATCTAAAAAATTAATTTCAAATATAGCTCGCATTTATTACTCGTATCTTTCAAAGATTTTAAAAATTTCGAAAATTCAAACAAAGCTTAAAGTACCTATCTACAAATTTTTAGCTAAAATTTTATGAAAAATTTTAACATTAAGGTTGGTACGAGGTTCTTAAGGAATCTTTTTATAATTTATTTCGAATTTTACAAAATTTGTACCTCAATTGGCTTTAAAAATGGAATTTTTAAATGGAATTTTTACAATGAAACATTAACTAGGATTTGATTAACTACCTTATAATAATTAAGTATTAATTATACGAGCAAAGCATTGAGTACAATGCTTAAAAGGTACAGATTCAGATTTTCGTTTACGAATCAATACGTAAGATATACGAATATTCAAAACCCTATGTAAGTTTCAAAAGACAAAAATCATATCGAAAAATTTCCTTCAGATTCAGATCTATCGATATTGTACCAAAATTTATAACTTTTTTCGTGATCTTCAAGCACGTTTTATTTCCATTCTAAATTCTATCTTTCTCGTATAAATAATGCTAATAAATAATGTTTAAGTACATACATACAAGAGTACCCTACTATTCAAAGTAGGATAAAATACACAGGTAGATAAAAAATAAAAACTTTATGATTCCCATACAAAATGCAATGTACTACAAGATACATTCTATACCTACTCTTATGTGAATAAATAAAATACCAAAATTTGAAATTTCCTCAAGATAAGGGAAAGGGAATGAATGAAGCGCATGAATTTCTCAAAAATTTCCCAATTTATCCAGAGTTCAAATGAATGCTTGGTTTGAGGGGAATATTGTGTATAAAACCCGGGAACTTTTCTGCTCAACTTGACAAATTCAGTGTGAGTCTTGGGTCATCCAGATCAGGACGTTCCATAGAGCTATTTCTTCATGTAAAAGTACACCAAAAAGTGAAGAATTTTGAAAGATTTCACACTCAAATCGGCAAAAATTTGGGCTAAAAAACCGCAAAATTTCAGCTACCAAAAGATTTAGAAAGTTTAAGTAGGTACTATCGAAGTATTTGAGAATTTTGTGCAAATTCTGAAGAAATTGTGTAACTTTTCTAGTAGGTATTTTAGCTTGACTTTAATACAATTATTTTAGAATTTAGAGAAAAGTGCAACAAATTACAGCAAATCTGCATATTTCGAATATTTTCTGGAATTTATGAACTTGCTAGTTTGAAGTTTGAATTAATATTCAGTATACTATATACTACTTATTAGAGACTATATACTACTTATTAGAGACTATAGAATCTTGAAATTCATTTTAAATTTAAAACTATTGTATTTGTATTAGTACGAGTAGTAGTACATGCGGTATTCTATCGTTTAATTAATTTTTCATTCATCAATTTGAATTAATTGTACTGGCCTAAAAAGCATTCTATTCTACTTGGGTAAGTTCTATTTTCTATTTTCTACTTTTTAATGTATTTCTCAAGGTCCTCAGTTTCTTAAAATACTACCCTACCCTACCTATCTTATCTGTATATAAATATAGGGCTCTTTTATAATCTACTTGAACAGTACCTAGATACACTAGTATGCTACTTTTGTATAAAATTTAAACTTAATAGTAAGGTAATAATTTAAGAGAATTAAATGTGTTTAGTTCACTATTTTTCAAATAAATTTTAAAATTATAAGTACCCTACCTAAACCTATACCTACCTACCTATCTAGTTAAAGTATCCTAGTATCCTAATAAAGACTAAACTACTATAACTTCAATTATACCGATACCTACTTATTTAGTTTTACAAATTCTCAAAAATTTGTCAAATTTCAGAGTCAGAGTTATAAAAATTATTAAGCTATTGAAAATTCTGAAATTTTTAGCTAGCAATGTAATGTAAAGTATACCTATAGTAAGAAATTTTCATATTTTTGTCAAAATTTCACATTTTCGGCTCGACATTTTAAATATTTTGACAATTTTTGAATAGATTTTTCAAGAAAAAATCCAAATTTTACAAATTTTTGATCACTTTTAGATGAAAATCAGACCAATCACCTATATAAAGCTAATAAAATTAAAATTCTCGTTATAAAATGCCTTTAGAATTGGAAAGTGTTCTGACTGAGCATTTTAAATTGCTTTAAAATATTTGACAGTTTAATATATACTAACGTACTATCCTTAAAGACTTGCAAGCTCAAAGCTTAAAGCTTAAACTTTTTAGAAAACACATTTACCTATTCAATTAAGCATTTATTTCAAGTACCTACTACCTATCTAAATTTTAAAATATATTTATTTTCTAGAGCTCGAAAATCTCCAGTCTTTCTTAAGAAGAATCACAAAAAGAAGAAGTTTTGCTTAAAATCAAAATTATCTCCATTTTGCACAAGGTAAGTTAAAGTTTAAGTATAAAAAAACTTTTTTTGATGATTTTGCTTTCTCCTGCCTGCCTTGGTACATACTAATACCCTATAGTAAGTATCTATACTACACTAGTAGTCCAATTGTCTTTCTAAAAGTACAAAAAGTGTAAAAACTTAAAATAAATATAAAAATGTACTGGTACAAATACTAAGGAATCCAAGCTTAGAATTAAACCTCAGGTTGAGTTTGCAATTCGGGGTATAATTTAATTTATTGGAGCTCAACTTAAGTCTTACTTTTACTCGTTTTTTTTTTTTTTTACTTTTTACTTTTTTTCTGCCCACTTTTATGTGCAAAATAACACAGAAAAGTTGTTCAAGTACAAGTTAGTTTCCTTATACTACTATAGTGTAGTACTAATATTAGTCTAAACAAAAAGTAAGCCTTTTTTAAAAAAAAAGGCTTTTTATTTCAAGTTTAGAATGGAGAAATACATTTCTGTTTCACTTTAATAGTGAAAGACAAGTGAAGTACCTATCAGGGTATAATGTACTTTCCTATCAGTATATGTAGGTAGTTAAGGTGCAAGTATCTCTATGCTCATTAGAGAATATATTTATTTGAAAATTGCATAAGATACTAGTACTAGTAAGTATGTACATGTATATGTAGTACTAGTGAAATAAGAGCAAATTGTAAATTGCACAAACCAAACTTTCCATTCGGTTCGCTTAATAAAACCACAAAAAGTTAGTAAATTTCAGCCTATTTAATTTCTTATTTCAGATTATATTTCTATGTAAAAAGATAGATATTGTATAGTTTGAAATACTAGTACTTATAGAGTTTAAATTTTACTTAAATCTTCAAAAGCAATCGTTAAAACCGAAGAATTTGTCCAGATTTATCCTCATACCTAACTTATTAAAAAGCTAATTAGCAATGCACTAGTACTGACACAATTTAACTTTAGCTTTAGATACAAGCTAAAATAAGAAAAATATCAAATATTGACTCAATTTTACATGTCTTTAAATCTAGCTTAGATCTAAATAACTGTTAGTCAAGAGTATTAAATCTACACTAGATTTAATTATTGAATTTGAAAGGATATCAAAATGAAATTCTAGATAAAATACATATTTATTCGATTCTAAAAATTTGGCAAAAAGAACCTTCCTAGAAGAAATAACCTAGAAGGTTATTTTTGCATTTTAGATCATGTATTAGGCATAACTTTTGTATTCTGTATTAGAAAGATCGGAAGTCTCAAAATGTGCTTAACATTTTATACAATAGGTACAAGTTGACTAGTTAAAAAGAGCAGATGTAAAATAACTCAATTAAGTTTATTTAGCTATTAAATAAATCAAATCTATGAGCAATTTTGTCATTTAAAAAACCATTTTTAAAGTCAGTTATCTTGTAGAAAGTAGAAAGTTTTGAGTAATAAACCCTTTTACTTGCATCTGCTACTTTAATTTAAAATATTTCAATATCCTAAATGTAGATACTTATACAGATACTGATAGTAGAGTATCCTATGCTATCAGTAAAAGTTTACAAATAAATATTTGAAATTTATAAATTCGCAATTGGGAAATTAGTACAAGTAGAGAAAGTTTTTATGAAAAATCCAAAACCTGCTGAGCTTTATAATAGTACCCTACCTATAATATTATAGTACGAGTATAAGCTATAAGGGTAAGTGTACTTTACTGTTGTGATTGTGATGTCACTTTTGTTTGTGGTTTTATTAAATTTTGTATTGTATTTACTTGTAGTTAGTGTAATGATTAGGACCTATGAACTAGCTAAAGCTGGGTCCATGAAATATCTTCATCCACATTTATATCTACGACCACATTTGTTCATTTAAGGTGGTAAATTTGATATTGGCCGTTGAGTTCGAGACTATAGATGTCCCTTAAAAAGCCCCACCTAGGCAATAAAATCATAAAACTTCACCTTTTGAGAATATATGAAGATCTCAGCAATTAAGTAACCTTTGATAATATCAACGGTTACTTATTAATTGCTGAGATTCTCAAGACAATGTTTCCAATAATAAATTGGTTTTACTCTCACGAAAGCCCGCACCCTCAGCATACAAGATAATTTATATAAATATAGTTCAGTTTTTTAGTTCTTATTTTATTATATCCAAAATTTTTGAAATTTAAATGTTTTTTAATTTTTTGGAATTTTCAAAACTTCCCGCCAAATAAACTAGGCAAAGCTACACATCATTAGATAGAGCTCTCTATCAAAATATATGTAATAGTACAGATACATATTAAAGGGTTTTTCCAAAAATTTAAAAAAATCAAAATAATTAAATATTTTGTGAATATTTTCAAACTTCCCGCTAATTATAATAGGTATGTTATATATCATTCGATAGAGCTCTAACAGAATATATATATACCATATATGAACATAAAGAGATCATCCAAAAATTCAACAAAAATCCAAATTTTTAGCGATTTTTTTCAAATTTTCCCGCCTTCCAGGTAAGGTAGGAACTCCAAAGTGTTATCAAAATTCGGGGTTTTCCCGCCCTATATGTGGGCCAATTTTGGTCTAGATCCGATTTCCGGTTCGGGCGTAAATGCGCGAACGGACAGACAGACAGACAGACATGTCGAACGCTATAGCCCTTTTTTCCCATTTTCAATGGGTGCGGGCTAATAATTACTAGTAGTATACTGTACTACAGTCAAAAAGTCCGTATTTTGTGTTAGGTGATTGTTTGAAAAAAAAAATCGTTTTTGGTATTTTGTATTTTTGCCTTTGCTTTTCATTCTCATTTCTATTCTAGGCTCGGCTCGGCTCAAGGGCTCAAGGCTTATATCTATACATATTATACAGTCGTTATGCTCTGCTGCATCTTATTACAATTTTTAAAATTTAACCTAATTTAATTATCGTAATTGAAAATAAGGTTATTTCAATCAATTATAAGAAAAGCCAAAGGTTTATATACCTACCTTTATATCTGTTTTATATCATCCGCAGTTACCTACTTACTTTACTTTTTATAACATATTATAAATCGTATCGAAGAAATTTTGAAATCTGGTTTTACCTATATACCCTTTTAAACTAATTACAATTTGCACACCTTAATTAAAAAAAGTTCTTCTCAAATAGCGAAATCTTGTTTTATTTAAAATTAAAATGGTGATGGTAAGATTTTTTTTTTTGTTAACTTTAATTTTTGTAATTTTGTGTACATTTTTTTTGTTGGAAATTTGTTGTATTAATTGATGATAAATTATTTTTTTAAATTTTATTAGAAAAATAGGCTGGTGAATTTTGAAATCCGGATTTGTGGATCTACAAAAAATAAGTTGGTGCAAAAATATTTTAAGGTTTGTCGTGGATCAGACTGGAATTTGACATGGTCACAATTTATGACCAAACATAGCTCTGTAATATGCGTTCTAATTTAAATCATTAAATTTAATTGCAATTAAGTGTAGGCTATAATGAATTTATTTTATTTTAGTTAGGTCTAAGAAACTTTTATAAAATCAAATCGACTAAAGGACCTGTTTTCAAGCCTAATGACAAGGTAGGTAGACGACAAAAATCATATGTAAATCTATAGCTTTGAAAAAAACTGAAGTTGCGCAAGTTGCAGGGAAGTAAATAGTAAGGTCAAAAATCCAATTAAAATCAATGATCAATTACAATACAATAAAAAAAATTTTTAGCGACTAGACCAATTTCTATCCCTTAACCCTTATAATATTACTGATATCATAAATTATTTTTATGAGTACCCTCCCTGTCTCGAATCTCGAAAGATTTACAATTTAGATTTAAATGATATAATATCTTAGAAGCCTTAAATTTAACTTTAATCTTAATCTTTTTAGGTTCGTGAATTTGTCAAGGTGTTCTCGAGGATTGTGAAACATTGTGTTGTTATCATTAAGTCCAAGAAAGGTGACAAGCCACCAAAAGGCTCAGGTATCTGAAAACATTCATTTTTTAATTATAAATAAACTAGGCTTTAATCAACTCACTAGAAGTTGATTATTAATTGTGCGAGCAAAGCGTTGAAAACTTCTCAAGTCACCCCATTTTTGTCAAAAATTTCCTTAAAATTCCTATATTTTTCTTTCCTATATCTTCCTAAAATTCCTATATCTTACAATTTCAAAAATCTAAAATATTTATCAAAGCTCTAAAAATATTTGTAATTTTTCCCAAAAATTTTTTTTTTATAAAAAATATTTCAATTTTTCAAAAAAATAATCGAAAATTTCTTGATTTTCCTCAAAAATCGCTAAAAATTTCTTTAAATTTCTCAAACAGCAAATATTTTTTCTAAAACCCTCAAAAATTTCTTTATTTCTTTTCTGAATATTGCGCACTATTTGACCTAAAATGGACAGATCAGCGAAAATAATCGTTAAATAAGCAATATTTGCGAATTTCTTTTATTGGTTAGAACAATTTTTGCAAGTCTCTGTGAGTCATATATGTATAATCTTAATCTTTTATCTTTAGGTTCTAATGCTGTTGCCAAAAAAATGGCCAAAAAATTTCAAGCTCCAAGACCAGCAAAAAAGAAATTGCCACCTCTTACACCAGGTATATTAAAATCAAATATATGAAATCTTAGAATAATTTACCTACATAACATATAATTATACTCACAGCACCAAGGATTTCAAATGTCAATGGTGTTACGACTATAACGACCACACAGAGATTGGCAAGAGATAATGTAAATACAATTGATTTTTATACATAATTTTACTAGGCTTTAATCAACTCACTAGAAGTTGATTATAAATTGTGCGAGCAAAACGTTGTAAGCGTTTCAAAATACCCCATTTTTCAGGGACAAAGGTCAATTTTCTGGTTAAATGGACATCAAATTCGGAATCTCCGTCATTGATTACCTCTAGAACCACTTAAATATCAAATTATAGCATTTTCCGGGTTCAAAGGTCAAATTTCGAGGTCAAGGGTTAACTCCCGCGTCAAACCGATGTCAAATTCTGAATTTCCGTAATGGATTACCCCTTAGTACACTTAAACCGCTTTTCTGATTTCTCCCATTAACATGGGAAATCCTTAAAGGGTCCCCGGACCCCAAGAGGTAGGGTAATCTCAATTTTTTTCGAGCATGCACAACTAGACCCTATAAGGGTCTTTCATACCAAATTTGGTCAATATCGGTAAAGTAGTTTTCGAGTTATGCCGCGAACAGACAGAGAGACAGACAGACGGACAAAGTGCAAGCAAAGTTGAATAATAAGTGCTAGCTTCTCTCGCAAAATTAGTTTCTGTTTACAATTTGTCTGTATGCCTGTTCGGAGTATATCTCTTAAACAACTGGTGCCGATTTACACTAAATTTTTAAACCAAACCTAATCTTGTTTGTTAGATCTATGATGGGGGAAATGCAAGTTATCCATTGCTTGGATCATATAATGGAACAGCTTCAGGCTTAAAATTAGCATCAACCGGTCGAGATATCTTTTTCAAGTTCACAACGGACGGTAGCAATGTCTATTCTGGATTTGACATAACTGTTACATCATGGGGACATACATCTGTTTTAGATTCGGAATAAAATATAAAATTATGTACATATTAACTTTGTAAAAAGTAATAAAATAACTTTTTTGAAATATTATAGTATAAATGTTTAGCAATAATTATCCTTTAGAAAAATATATAAATTGGTTTCATCATATATAAACAAATTTTTTGGTAAAAATAATTGCTTACTTGGTTATGATAACAAAAATTTGTTAGTATTTCTTGTAAAGTGGAATTAAATTAACTTATAACGTGCCGGTCAGTTACTCGTCGAATATGTTTGGAGGATGGTGGAGCTCAAATTACAAAATATCGATAATTCTTTTAACTTTTCATTTTAAGTTTTTTACTTTTTTACTCTTTGCTTTCTTTTTTTCCATATTTTAATTTCTTAACTCTGATTCATTCATGTTATACCTTGATACCTTAACTTATTATAAATCAAATAATACGAGAGTATGTACCTATTTATTTTATTCAAAATTTCATTTTTGAAATTAAAATATCGATAGAAATATTTTATATTTATACCTAATACATAAATTTTAATAGGCATGTAATTAAACTGTCAAATAAATTACTGAAATGCGAAAATAATTTACTGAAATTGTCAAATTCCAACATCTGTCAAATAAATTCTTAATTTGTCAAATATATTCTTAAAATGACAAATAAAATCTGAAAATATCAAATAA
>JAQIXA010001129.1:0-28661 GCA_034699045.1 Nanhermannia cf. coronata Gr-Ori-00579 | reverse complement strand
TTAATATGCAATTTTTGACAAAATTGACTAGAATTGGTCAGATTGAAGCATTGATTGAAGCTATTTCAAAGTCTAAAATAGTTAAAAAATTATTAAATATCAGTTTATATTTGTGATATATTTGTATAAATCATTGCCATTTTTGATAAAAACCTCAAGGCTAGAAATTTTGACTAAATCTGATCAATTCTCGTCAATTTTGTCAAAAATTGCATATTAATATTCTCAAAAGTTGGAAATTTTGACAAAATTTTGGATTAGGTAGGATTTCGGTCGGTAGGATTTTGGTTTAGGTAGGATTTTGGGAGGTAGGATTTTGATCGGCATCAAGGCCTTGATCAAGGCATCAATACATTGACTTAAATGCTTGGCTCAATTCATTCGATTCATTCGATTCAAATGTAGTTACTTACCACTTACCCTCCTAATATGTAAGTATATGATACTTTGTATTGCCAGTTTTTGTTTTAATAAAAAAGAATAGAATACCGAATACCAATAGAACACAAGTTTTATTAGTTGCATTATAATATTTCCTTTTTAATAATTTCAATCTTTAATTAAATTTAATACATTATTTAATTATATTATAATAGACAGTATATACCATAGCTATTTAGGATAGTAGGCATACTCGTAATACTATTTATGAAGTATGATATATGAAATGAATGCTATCAATAGTAATATATAAATAGAGAGTATTTTACAATCGAATTACAATTTAATTTTACCGATTTATCAAATTACAATTTAATCAAGTAGGTAGTATAATTTTTGCTAAAATTTTTAGTATTATACTTTAGTTAATTGATGCATTACTTACGTCGAGTAGTCGATTAAAAGTAGTAGTAGGGTACCCTACAATTTAAGTAGAGTACTGCTACAAACATTTTAATTAAGTATTTTTATAATACTTGTTTTTAAGCTTTTTTCTAAGTAAACTTACTACTAGATACATAACTAAAGTCTACTTATAGTAATTCAAGTATAAACAGTATTTTATTTACCATATTTACATATCTCAATAACATTAAATCAAAACTCTTGCTTTTTTTAAATAAATAAATAAATACTCTACTCACTTAATGTATTTTACACGATTTAAATTTTAATTAGTACGAATTTTCATTTTTTAAAGTTCTTATCCTTATCATTAGTCAAGTAATAAAACAATTTTTACTGTGTGTTTAAACTTAATTATAAACTTTATTTAATTTATACATACCAATGTATTAATTGATTACCTTATCTAGTTTTTAATACAATTAGGTATACACTATAATGCATATTTTAGTAGAATTATTTAGTAATTTTGAAACATATATTTTTTATATTATTATTTTTTATAAGTCTCTTCACATTTTTATATCACTCGCTCTTTTTTTATATATGTATATTTATTTTTCGCTTAAATTATTAATTACTTATTAGAACAGATTCATTAAGGTATAAACTAATTGTAAGCTATTTGAATATAAAATATTTTACGAGTCATTTGTATTAGTTGCAAGTAAATCAAAATCAAAGGTAAATCAGGATCTCTTCCTAATAGCTTGGGGCTCTTGGAGATTTGAGTTAAATTTTTATTATGTACCCTACATTTATAGTATAGTATTCATATCTCAATTTCAATTTTGAAATCCTATATTTCGCAATGTAAACAACCTTCAAAGGGATGAAATCTAGGATTTCAAATGAAAAATTGAGAAAATAATACCACTACAGATTACTAGGTATTTGTCATTAAATTGATAGATTGATATACAAACTTGTATCTTAGATTCGATTAGTATGTATTTGCATAGCAAGAACAGATATATCGGTATGAGTATAATTACTAGCGTGAATCTATGTCATTTAAATTTCAAAAAAATACTCTAAAAATTTAACTCAATTAACTACTCCGTTAAAAAGAAGAGGTCTTGATTCGTATTTTGATAAAAGTTATTTGCAACTCTTTTATATATTTTGTATGTTTATACTTATGTTTAAATTTGATTTGATATTTTTTCTTTATACTTTGTAATTGAGCTTTGACTAATAAAAATATTTTTAATTTACAATTAATTAAAGTTATAATTAGTCAATAATCTTTTTTCATTTTTTTTCATTACTATTTATTAAGTTTTATTGATGTCTATGACCTTATTTTGCCTATCAATTATCAATTGTAAATACCTTACTAACAGTACAATATCTCCTTTAATAAAAATTCTAGTAAGATTTATCAAATTTATCTTGAATATAATTAAAATATTCGCTAATTCCAGCTAATTCTCATAAAGGACAAGAAAATTAAGTTACATAATATATAATAATAGTAGTAGTAATTATTTTTAACTTATCATAAGCAATTATTTTATGAAATTGCATAAGTAATAAACTTGGAAAATCAAATGAAAATGTTAAATTCAATTTCAATTTCAGCAGGTGTCTAAAACTTAAAGTATGTAAAAAGTAGGCATTCAAATTCAAATAATAAGTAATCAAAAACTAGTGAAATCTTGCTTTTTTTATATATTTTAATCACGATTTTGCATTTGAAGAAATTTGATTTATATTTATATTTATATGTACCTACCTAGTAGATAGATATAGTTATTATATCTGTAAGTACATAGTAGAGTATTTATTATGTTGTACTAACTCAATAATGTAACAATTCTAAAATAATTCTAAAATTCAAATTTCCTCTCTCAAAGTAGCCAATAATAAATGAAAGGAAGATTTTAAAAAAACTATCTGTAAGTACTAAATTTTAGTAGTTTTCAGTATCATTGCAAGTAATTACTATTACCCTACTACCTACCTAGATTATTTTACAATCAAATGGTAGTAAAGCTAGTCTAATTCACGTCTATCATGTAGGAAAGGAACCTAGGATTAATGATTTTAGAAAGTTTGAGTCTCTTTCACTGTGTCTCAATAATTTATAAATCTAAAGACCCTATTAATTTTATGTTAGCATGATTGCATTATTCTGATATGTTGGATATACACTAATAGTATAAATAGGTACAAGGCTTAACAAGATAAAATTATGGCCATTAAAATTTTTGAATATTAAAAAAAAGAATCCTTCCATTAGATAGATAGAGGGTTTAAAATATTTGATTTGGTATTTGATATCATATCAGTGGATTTTGAGATTTCTGAAATTGAAAACCTTTTCATTCAAAAAATTTTAAGTATCTTTTAAAATTTCAAAAGATTTTTTTATAATTTTATAAAATTATATTTAAGATTTGTATTTTTGTTATTATTAATATCTGTAGTGCAATTACGATTTTTAAAAATGGATTAAATAAATAAATTATAGATAATTGGGGTAAATTATCTTAAGAATAGTACTTACAAGCAAGTTACAAGAGGGTTGAGATTAGAGCCTGTACTTTATTGCCTTAAAACAGATGTTGAATACTAATTAATAAATTGGGTAATAAAGTTTCAATAAAAATGAGAGTTTCTTAGGCTAACTACTAGTGCTAGTAAGGGTATCTACATCTATTAATGCCATTAGTTAAGTATACTCAAGTGAGAATGAGAAAGTATGTAGATAAGTGCTAAACATAAGAACTATATAGTCTCTATGCTGTAAGTAGAAGGTATTATATTTCTACATAATACTAAATTAAACTAGGTAGCTAACTTAACTACACTACGATATCAGTATAAGTAAGAGAAAGTGAAATAAAGTTTATAGAAGTCTATTTCTGCAGATATGGAGACTTATTAATAGAGTAAGTGGGTCTTATACATACTTACATACTTATTATACCGACTGTATAATAAGTACGATAGCAATAATCACGGCATAATAAGAAATTATATAGGTCGGTATAGGCAGTAAATTAAAATGAGATTGAGATTAGATTGGGTTTTCGGGGAGAATAATAATTAATGAGGAAATGCTTTATTATTAAAGTATCACCACAAAATTTCTAAAGTTCTTAAATGTTTCATTAGCATTCCATCCAGAAGTACTTGTATATTCTTATTCTTCGGGTATAATGTTCGCACTTAATCCATTGGCATACTTGTTGTAGTGTTTAGAATATAAAGGTATCCTACCTAATATAATCTGAAAACTCAGAGCCTTCAAAATAATATGTTTGATGTCTGAATTTTGAAGTCTAAAGTAGTCGTAGATATATTGTCATTTATGTTCACAATGAGTTTCTAAATTAGGTAATTTCTAGTATGAAATAAACCATGAAGAATAATTATCATAAAATTAGATGTCTTTAATTATATTTCGACATACCGCTCGCTATCTGTAAAATAATGTATCTAACCTACCTATATTTTATTCAGTAATCATACCTTGAATTTTGAATCACCTGGCTTTCTATCTCTAATCTCAACTGAATTCCGAGTTGCTCAATTTTTGTTCAAAATTAATTATAAGCAGACCAGAGCAGTCCTTTAACTAACTTGAAATGGAATTTGAAATTATACAAATTTGGATTAAAATTAGATGGATGAGACCAGAATAATTAGTGTATATTTCAAATACGACTTTGAGAAAAATTAGAATATTAGAAAGGAAAAAAGATTTCAAACTAAAATAATTATAGTATTTGTAGGTAGGCAAGAATTTTGCACAAATCCAAGCATTTTGGAGCGATATTTTAATTGGAATTTGATCATAATTTAATTGGCATTTGACATTGAGACTTGAGAAGCGACGTGCCTTTCCATGATTTTCAACTACTCAAATTGTATAACTTAAATTAAGAATAAGTCGAGACATTTTTAATTTAAACTAAAAAACTTTCCTATTCTTTTGTAAAATTGTATTAAATCTAACTTTTTTGTAGAATATAATAGTACAAGGAGTATTGTGTAAAATAAACCTATGTATACGATATGTAGAATTTCTTTTAGAAAAAGTTGAAAAATAATTTAAAACATTTTGACTACCTTTCCTCTGCATTTGAAAATACATAAGATGATAAAATTGAAATAAATTATTCTTTTGACGAGTCCAGAGATATAGATATGTATGTAAATTATGTAAGTACCTACTACATATACTACCTACTCCAAAGAGGAATTTAATAAAGATAAATGGAACAAACAATACCTGAGAGAAAACCATTGGGAAGAATTAAGTGGGAAAAGTTTCAATTTCAACATGTTAGAAAAGTTAAAATTCAATAAAAATATACATACGTAATAGGTAAATATGTACCATATATTATATTAGGTAGGTATTTTAAAATGAATTATTTTACACAAATAAAATATAATAGAGAAAGCAAAAAACCATACCTATTGTACTGTATCATAGTTATCATACCTAAACCTATACAATATGTAGTAGTAAAATAAAATCCTTTTGAATTTTGAGAGAAAACTGTTTTTTTTTAAATAAATTTTTATAAACCAACCTAATAAACCTGCCTAGATATACACACTTATTTTTTGTAAAATACCCAACACTTAGACATTCTCAATATAGTTTAATATGAATAGTTGTTTAAACTGTGAATTGTAAATTTTTAAATGGCCTATTATGTAAATTATAAATTACCTTTACTTATAACATAACTTAGCTCCAGTAGTTACTTATATAGTTATTTATGGATATACTTATTGTTAGTAACTCATATGCATAAGGAATAGGGTAATATGTACAAACTAAGTACCTAACAGTTCCTACTATTTATACTATGTACCTTAAATTTAATTTCCTTTCATACCTTACATATTTTATAGAATTCTTTATGAGCTCAATTTTGACAACCATTTAATTAAATCTTTAGAAAAAATAATTTTTCAACTACTTTTAATATTACTACTCATACAATTAGTTTTCTAAAGTTTGAATCTGAAATTATTCTCAAAATTAAAATTTAAAATTAACAATTAGATATCTAAACTTAATACACTATCATCTGTTTTGTAGTAGGTATAGGCAAACACCTACTTTTTTTAGATTTACAAATATATTATACATATATATTCTGTAGGTACTATTGTAATATCCTCAACTTTCTCTTTATAATATTTTTTTTATAAATTTATTAGAATACCTATCTACCTATAATCGTAAGACCTAGAGTCTTGTTATCCCTATCTATGATTTTTAAGAATCTACAATATTCAATTATAAAATTCTCGTTGTATTTCCTTATTTATATAAGTACCTATTATATTTAACTATATGATTTTTTTGAAATGAGTTATTTTTTTAAAAATTGCTTATATTAATTTAGAATTAAAGATTGTAGTTACGTTACATGTGTATCATCAGGTCATATATAGTCAATTTATGTACAATTAAAGTACTTTGTTAGTAATTTAAATCTTATCAATCTTTAAAATAGATTCTATCTTTAGAAAGGTTATATAGTATATAACAGTATCGTACCAGTTGCAATTGATGAATTTGATTATTATTTGTCTAAATGAAGAATTTTTTTGAATGCTCTTCGAAAGTCCAAATTGAAAATTGTGTAAATTAATGGATTCAGACCTGAATTCACGTACCCTAGCCACGTTATAAAGTTGGCCAATTTTGCACTAGGCTGCACACAGTAATCTCCACAAAATGGTAGTATTATATACATGAGGAAAAATGGAACCCAGCATATAAAAAATACTCCCTGGAAAAAAAGAAAAAAAAAGAAAAAAATATATAACAAATTAGTTAATTAGTTTTAAAATATAATCTTAAGTCATTTTAGTTTTACATAATATGTGTATGTAGTACATCCTAGATCGAAATTCTAGTAAGGAGTGTAAGAAACATACCTAAGCCTTGTATGATGATGGCATACATTTTTTATAAAGTTTGTCCTATATCTTAAGTATCTTAAGTTAAGCATCTAATCATTACTAGAATATATGTATTGATAATCAATTTTCCAAAAATCCTTTTCAAAAACTACCTACCTATATAACTATTCTATATCAACTATCAAAACTTACTATCTACTATATAGGTACATGTACATATAAGATAAGATAAGTATAAAATTTTAGTACGACATTAAGTTGAAAACAAAAATAAATCTACAACTCAACTCACTTATTATTTCCAATATGGGAGGCTTTTATTGGATTACTTTTATTTTTACTTTTACTTTTAGGCAGGATATTTGAGAGATGAAAAAATATTTTTACTTTGATCTTCAACCTCATGAGCTCAAAGCTGAAGGAAATACATAAGTAAGGACTGATACTGATTATCATTATGATGATGAGGAAATGATTATTTTATCATATGCTCCAAATATATATTTATAACCTGTAAGTATACAGCTGGGTATTGGATATAAATAAGTATAGGGAACATAATTGAGAAAAAAAACTCCCTTTTACCCTTCAAGAGGCAACTTTAAAGGATAAATGATTTATGTATGAGGATAATCCTCCACATACTCTGAATGAAAAGTAAAAGCTCAAACTCAAACTAACTTCAATTGTTTCTATATTAGGATTAAATTCAACCTGGTACTGCTAATCGTATGTACCTACCTACTTCTATTTCTCTGCACCTACTTTTACTGGGTCTAAAAAACTTATCTGTACATAAATTACTTATTATGAAAATCTGCTAACCTTCCTATGTATATTTTTAAAGTTAAATATTATTAATAAATTAGATTTATCATGATGGCGTAAAACACTCAAGTTCTTAAATCAAGCTTAAACAAATCCTAATAAATGTTTTATTGCCTATTGTCTAATATGCATATGGTATGGTACCATAAGTTATAAGTATAATAGGCTTTACAGAAAGAAACTACTCGTAAATATCTCTCTATTTGACTTGACATGACATTGTATTGCATTCGTAGCAATCTTCAATCTAAAATGCATAAATTATTTACATTTGCATTACACACATTATCCATTTTGCTTGACATTTTTCCATTTTTTTTTCTTTTAAAAGAATAAAATGTGATAAAGATAGAAATAGAGTATAACTTACCATTATAACTCCTAAAGTTCTGGCTGCCTATGGGAGTTACAGATAAGAAAAAAAAAAGAAAATAAAAGTTATTTTAAAAAATCAATAAAAAAAGTTTATCTTACATGCATACACAATTATTTACACAGTTGGAATAATACCATATTACCCCCAATGGTACATACTAGACATTATAACTAGTACTAGGATGGTATTTATTTGGGTAAAAATAATTTTCGGATGTGTTTGATTTGAATTACCTTCCGCTCTTTGGATAGAGAAATCCTTTGTTTTTCCTCAACAAATTGGGTGAATTGTTGTGAGGGTAAATGACCTGAAGATCTCTTTCCACCAGCCCCACTACTATGACCAGAGCCATGTCGGTGATGGTTTTTGGACCCACTCGCCTCACGTTGTGAATCACGGTTCAAGGGACGCGTGCCTTCAGCGTCCGTCACACTGTCCTCACTTATATGGGCTGGGCTTAATTTCGAATTGTCCACGCAACATTCGTCCACGATTAGTTGACTGAATTAGAATAAAAATATTATTTAGTCATTTTTTAATCAATTTAGGGTACAGATGGTTTTCCTAATTATCTTTGGCAAAAATCTTTTATGCTGTATTATTCTAGGTATAAGAAATGAGTCATGAAATCGATTTAACGGAGACTAGAATAATAGAGCCTTTAAATTTTTTAAATTTTTCGCCTATAGATATTTGAAAACACTGTATTTTAACTTTATCTTGAATGCATACCTTTGAAGTCGACCTTTAAGAATCCCTTTGCTGGCTTTCGATGAGGCTGCTGTGTTTGAGCTACTACGGTTTCCATTACCATCACCACCATTGACAACTTTTGTACGATTCCCCCCTCCAGAGTCCTTTGCGGAAGATCTTTTACTTTTTCCAGAACCTTGTCCTGATCTTCGGTTTATCGAGTCACCAGTGGGTTTACTACTTAAGTGGTCACCAGACCCACCATCATGTCCATTATTTTCAAGTGAGCTGACTGAACTTCGATCTCTCTCTACACCATCACCATCACCCCCGCCAGAACCTCCACCGCAAATCATTCGACTTCTTTTGGAGCGGCCACCTTCCACAGATTTCTGACGAGCTATCGCAGAAAGCCTTGAGGCTCGAGCTCTTTGTCTCAATCGACGTCTAGTTGCTATATAGATCTTCAGGTAGATCACAGTCATCACAACCAGAGGCATAAAGAAAGAACCCAGTGCTGAGTAGATTACTATTAATAGAAATAATTTAAAATATTTTTAAATAAACATTATACTATATCTAGAATCATAGGCAAAACAACTACACAAAAGGTTTATTGAACTTTAAGTGTACCTATTAACATACATAATTAAGTATAAAAGAAAGAGAGGTAGGGTACCTATAGCTAAGAATCTAATTATGAACTAGTAGTTCATTTTATTTGATTCAATTTGAAATGAAATGAAATGCAATGCAATAGTGTTCTTAAGGTAAATTTTGATCAAAAGAGTTAATTTGCAAGTATTAGATAAATAATTATGATTTCAAAGTGTTTTAACTTTAAGGTATCAAATATCAAAAAGGGGTTATTATAAAATGTACAGTACGAGTATTACATGATATTTATCACTTGGTCAAAATAAAATTGCTTTTATAATCCGAAAATTTAAAAATAAAAATAAAAATAAAAATGCTCTTAAGATTTTGCCACTTGACTTTAAAGTCTAAATACCTATGTACCTTAGTTTGAAACCCAATAAATGAATATAAATTATGGATTATCTTACCATATCCCTGTTGCTTTGTGAGCTCGCATGGCGTGTTTTCGTCAAACTGATGGGGCCA
Source organism: Nanhermannia cf. coronata Gr-Ori-00579 (assembly GCA_034699045.1). Taxonomy (NCBI): domain Eukaryota; kingdom Metazoa; phylum Arthropoda; class Arachnida; order Sarcoptiformes; family Nanhermanniidae; genus Nanhermannia; species Nanhermannia cf. coronata Gr-Ori-00579. Next base: position 18,892 of record JAQIXA010001129.1, on the reverse strand, counting down.
GTCGTTCCAGCCGAAAATTGGGGGCGAGCTGATAAGGAAGGAGACGACCCAGACCACCCCGATAGTAAACAGCACACGGTGAAAAGTCCTCTTCCCTGCGTAATTCACGGGGTCAGTGATGGCCCGGTACCTGTGATTAAAGTATGGGAAAAAATTATTTGTAGGTACTCATATAGATACTACTACTACTACTACTACTAATACCTTACTATATGCTTAATATTTACCTGTCCACTGCAATCGCCACCAAGTGCAAAATGGAGGATGTACAGCAGAGCACATCGCAAGTCAGCCTGCCATTACCAGACAAAATATGAGAAATTACGTATCAGTATCAGTATATGATAAAGGTAATGTACCTATTTATGTATGTATTCATATATGTATTATGTACGAGTATGTATATCCCTTTACCATCATACCACAAAATTTGGATCAGAGACATGGCAATAATTTAATAGGAGAGATCAAAGTTAAAGTAGAACCTCAAAGCCTTATTAGTTTTAACTTTTAGATCTCATATAATCCATCGGTTTATTAATCATATTAAATGAAAGTACCAAAATTCGCAGACTAATTTCCCAAAGACCCAACGACCGAGGATTGAGTACCTGTTTTGAATATTTTGTTAATATTGTGATATATATTTTTAATTTAATTAAAGTATTTTTTACTTACGCCACATTGATTGGAAGAACCAGGAAAGCAACTGCAAATATTCAAATCATTCAAATTATTCATTTCATTGGTAGGCGGTAGTTAATTATAGAGTGTAATTTTCGCATACTTTTTCATAAATTTCATAACTTTAATCGAAAATAAACTTTCATTTTCCCGAATATCAGCTCGTACTAGACTCGTACTAGACTGATTTGATTTTCTCAATTTAAATCACCTGTTAAATCTGCAACAGCTAGTGAGACGATAAAAAAATTTGGCGCTTGACGAAGTGGTCGATGAGTAAACACAGAAATAATCACCAGTATATTCCCGATAACTGCAAATAGAAAAAATGTCAAAAAATATTTCAATAATACCATTAACTAGTGTACCTATATAAGTATTTTTTTGCAAAATTGACTTAAAATTAGTTATTTTTAGGCACACTAACATCTACTATTGGTAGTATATTTAGATGCATTATCACCTACATTTAAAATTTAATCAGAAGGAATTTAATTTACAAGAGGATTTAAATTGTCACCAATTATTAAATTCAAGATAAAAAATCACTATGTAAAAGTGTCATATTCTCGGACTCAAAAATAAGTGGTTTAAAAAAGATTTTCTAGGCTTTTAAAATGAAAAAAAATTGAAAATTGAATTAATTTGGGTACTTGTAAAAGCTATATATTACCATATTATAAAAACGAACCTGTGAAGATGATGATGAGTGATAGGGTTATGAGAGTGAGTACAGCTTCCCATTCCGGAACGATAATTAGAAATCCCAAACTGCTCGTATACCAAATTGGAGCATCGGGGTCGAACGTGTCATTAAACGATGACAAATTACCCGACGTGTTGAAGGCACCATTAATTTCCTCATAATATTCAAGCGTAATTGGCTCAGTTAAATCCATTTTTCTCCCAGTCAGTTTTTATTATGCCTCAACTTTTATTAACTTTTCTTTCAAAGCCTTTCCTTGCACCTCAAATGAATCTATAAATACCATAAAACCATTAGATAACATTTTGAAAATGATAAAAATTCATAATGAAAACCCATTATGGCCAAAATCAATTACAAAAAAATCTACATTCCATATTTAGAATATGATATTTATATCTTTAAGCATCTTTTTCAGATTTCTTTCAAGGACATTTTCGTGCATCTCATCTAACATTCTATTTTACTTTTTTAGGTTTTCAAGCTGCTCTACCTTTTAGTTTTAGGTAGGTATTAAGAATGTAAATCGAATTTGACTGCTCATATCTGCTCATAGAGGCAGATATTTTATTTTACTCGTATATTTCGTTGTTTAGTCAAAAATTTTCTGATTTCTTTAGGGTAGATAGGTACTTTTAATTTGACTCACCTTTAGTTTTAGTATAGTATAGCTTTAGTATAGTATAGAATATATTATAAACAATTGTTGGGTTTAAAAAGCTTGCACAAAACTGATAAAATGTCTGAATGAAATGTCAGAAGAGAAGGATTTGGTTTGAGTAGAATTTTGGGGTTTTTTTGGCAATTTTCCTACAGATATTTCATGGAGAAACTTGTCTTGTGTGTGTCTTTTTCTCTCTATTTAATTCTTTATTAGTCAGGTTAATAGTAAAAGTGTGATCCACATAATCCATTCTTTTCTTTCCTTTCTTTGTGGTGCATTGAGCTGGAAAAACACATTCAAAGGATATATACTCTGTACTATATAGTATTTAATAGTATACAATATGTAGTAGTAGAACAGGTGTAATATTTATAGTAGTAAGGATAGAGCTTTTGAGGAGAAACACAAGGGACTTTGATTCAACTTCAAGATCTTAATTTAAGATTTTGACTTACTTTGTCGTAAGTAATACAAACATCCACCGACACTTGGTTAATATAATCGGGTAAAATCCTTATTCTAGTAGGTACTAATACTGAAGTAGTATCTGTACTAGTTAGTACAGTTAGTAGTAGTAGTACTGGTGGTTGTACTTTATTTTCCACAAATTAATCGAATAAAAATCTCAGCAGGACTCTTTTCTTATGAGTTTTTCTTTTCATTTCCAAAGACAATCCCAAGAGATCACAAACACAGAGTATAAAATATGAAAAAAAAAACTCGTCTCAACTACAAAGTTAATCATAAAAGCAGTTTCACTTTAGGTGTAAAAATATTCTAAAAATATCTTCTTGCTTCGCTTCTTGATGCTTTCACCACATAAATACTGATAGACTGTAATATGGTGTCTGTTGTAGTAGTAGTTAGTAGTAATAGTATAAAGGGTTAAACTTTGATTTTGATTACATTTATAACATCATGATCATCTCATAAAATAAGTAAATGTTTGAACAAATTTCTGAAATTTTCAAAATAATAGTTCCTAAAATTCCCCAGTAAACTTTCAGTAGTATTTACATTTGAATTGGACTGAGCTGTGGTGGTAGTTTTATCGGTCACTATAAAGGTCTTTATCGGTCTTAGTTTTACCAGTATTTATAGTACATCCGCAATGAAATGATAAACTATTGGTTGTCTTTATCAGGGTAAACCATTATAAAGTACAAACTCTTTGGTCAAGTGTTTGTTTCGAGTGCAGATAACTGGCCAAAATTTCACTTTTGTTTATACAATTTTATGCTCTGATAGAGAAGATTTTGCCCCCGCAAGTTCACTTCAAACTTCAGTCAGATTTAAGAATTTTCAGAGATAGGAAAATATGATAAAATAAGCTCAGTTCAAAATTCTCAATATCCCGGATTTGTGAGTCAGATCCGAAAGCCAGATGAGTTCTGTGAAGTATACTTATGCTATGTACTATTACCCTACTATATGTGGTAATAATAAGGTATTATAATAATAAAATAACTATAAAGAAGATAGATATTGGGTAGTATAATAATACGAAGTAATAATAATAATATTACCAAGTAGGGTAGGGTACTATTAGTATATTGGGTAAGTTAGAGAAGAAAGTCAAGTGAGGAGAATGGCTTCAAAATGTTGATCCACGTAGATATATGATTTTGATGCACGTAGTCTGAGACAGGGATGGGTTTATAAATAAGGTTTATATTCAAGAAGTAGATGTATTTGTATGTAGATATGGTGCATTACTACCAAAACTATGTAGTAATAGTAGTATGGTAGTATTAGTAGTATGAATGAAGTCTGAGTTTAATTTGACAACCTATTATTCTTCTCCTTGAAGGGAGCTGAGAAAAGCCCTAAGAGAGACTGATGGTTGGCCCAACTGACTGATATTCACCACCACCACGAGGTAATACTGATATTCGGAAATAAGCTGGCTCGACTTGACTTGACGAATCCCCAAACTACCTATAAACACACAAGGAAAGAAAATATTTAGTTATTGATTTGATTTCATATACCAGGTCAAAATAAAGTTCAAAAAAATATCTGTAAGAGAAAAAAGTCGAATGGAGAAAGAAAAAAAAAGAGAAAAGAGAAAGCAAATTTTTTTGCCTCAGACGCACTATGAAACCGAGAGTTTTTCAATTACTACCATGGTAGATTATACATGCTGGTATGGTAGTAATAAATGTATTATGCATATGTGTATGTATATAGATGTTGTTTTCCTCTTGCACTTTTCCTTTCATTTGTTTGTGGAAACGAGTTCGAAGAGTTTGACTCTTCGAGATCTCGGGTGAAGAAATGAGAGAAAGAATGAAAAGTTGGGGGAAATAATATATTCTATCAAAACTCTCAATTTCACTACCATTTACCAACACTATTTGTCTTCATTTTAATATTTTCAGAAATATCTACAAATATGTTGCATATCTATATGTATGTATATGTTCAGAATCGGAATCAGATACCAACACTTCCTACATTTACATACTATATGTACCCTACATATGTATATCAAATATGCACATAGATATATATATATATATAATGTACCTACTACGAAAGTTCTATAATATAACTAATGTAGTCTACTTTATTGACTATATTTCTGAATAAAATATTGTATTACTATTACTGTCGAATAGATAGGTTATATCAAAAAAAATCAAAGTAGGGTATGATAAAAAGAAATATCAAAGAAATACATTAGTAGAATACCATAAGTATTTATTCATACTAAATACTGACTATGTGAGAGAGGCATTCAATTTATAATTGAATACTCTTGTAGAGTTACGTTACCAAAATATAAAGTATTGATAATAGGTATAGTGACTAATTGTACATTCTTAATACATAATGGCAATGAATTTTGAATTTAAATATCGATTTCAAAAGCTACCTACTACATATCATAAAATAAATCCTATATTTTTTCTGAGAATTTCTACAAGCAGAGTGAGTATGAAACCTATCAATAATAGATACTTTTGGAACATCTTGTAAAACTTTTTATTCCTATCTTACAATTAGGTATACTTCTACTAGTATTATAACGCTACATTACTTATAAGTTAGAAGTATAAGCTATATATACTGTAAGACAAAGATGTGCACGTGTACTAACTACTCTTTAAACATTCGAATGTGATTTTAAAGACATTATAGTGTATGTAGAGTACAGATATAGGGCAGAGCTAATATAAAAAATAGGCTAAAAGTTTTGTCTGTATTTGATCTTTGCCAGTGGCCACTGGCTATGATTTGCTTTCTCTTTTATCCTTCTCAGAACGCCCATATTATACTACTACCTATTTGAACAAATAGTATTAGTACAATGATATAAGTATGTAATACTCTTCTATACTATATACTGGGAAATTATAACTTTATTAGTTTTTACCATATATACTTAGGTATATATAGTAAATAGGTACTTGTACTTACATAAACTATAAATGTTATACTGTATTATATAAATACTCTAATTGTTATAATATGCTACAGTGTATTACATTGATTGTATACTGTATTACCTATATATACTGTATATAGGGTATAGTTTAATACAATCCTCTTTTTGCTCTTGGCTCTCAATTGCACAAAAAACGACGTTCTTCTCAACAAGTTTCTTATTTCTGGAAGTATAAACATATCAAGTATCATCTAATGATCAAAAATCATATGTTGACCAAAAAATACTCTAAATATAGAACTTGGAAATTGTAGGATCTTTTCAACTACAGATACTTATCTATTCTTATAGTATCAGATTCTTCTAAAGATTTAATTTTAGAAAATTATCTATTTATCGTTAGAATTAGATATGTAGGTAAGTCTACTAAAAGTATGCTAGCTGTATTTATGTAACCTTTTGATAGAATTAAATTTTAATCTTTCAATTCATTCGTCATTTCATTTATTAGGCTGAAAAATAATTAATTTAGATAGAAATGAGAAATTAATTATAAGTCCTTCTTTATTCAGTAATATATATATATGTATAAACCATTATCACCATCAAAAAAATTCATTTTAAGAGCTTTATATTACACTAATAGTATTAGTGCAGAATACAGAGTACTTTGTTACTTACAAAAGGCAAAAAGTAAAATCCAAAGAGATTCTATATTGACTTCTCTTTTAAAATAAATAGCTGACTTGGTATTCATTCTGGAATTAGATTTTGAACTCATTTTGCTTTCTAATGTACCTACATAGTACATACTGATAGATACTATACAAGTATCTTCTTAAAAGAAAGATACTTGTAGAATTTCCCTTTGTTTCTTTTGTATAAAATGGTTCATAATATATCTGTATTTCATAACAACTTCGTTTTAGAATTCGAGGGTACTTTTATTACAATATAGTTACTACGAGTATTAGTACTAGTATGCAATTGGTAACTTTATAAAATTTCTATTAGTAGCCTACTATTTTGGCACAAATTTTATATTTTTCAATGTGAGTATACTTATCGGTATGTATAAGGGCTTAAGAGATAATTAGCAGATTCTCATTGAAATCAATTTAAAATAAGTACTTACTTCAACTAAATACTTAAGTAATTGCCAAGATGAGTATATGCTTTGAAATGATAAACATATTATTTCTCTTGGTCTTAATATATAATTAGTACCACGTTTTTCTTGCACTGATATGCTTCTAAAAAATTAAAAATTAAAAAGTTTCTTCTAATGATTGGACGAATTTAATCATGAATAAGAGCTATTTAATTATTACTAATTAAGTAAGTAGGGTACCCATACATACAATATCTAGGAATCTATAAGGAAATAAATTTAATTGAATTATAAGTAGGTAGGTAATAGATTTCTACAAGAGTAAAATGAAATACTAGGAAATGTCTACTTACTAATATATAATGTATTATAGTTGAAGGTACATGAACAAAATAGAAATAAATTTAAATTATAATCTCAGCTATCAATTTACAATTTCTAAGTAAATAAATATTCGGAGAAATCACGAGCAAACTTTGGACTATATATCACATGCAATGTTCAGCTTGGAATCCTCCATTAATATTAATGCGAATATTTTGGTATAAATAAGCCACATTCCTAGAATTTTAAGGAAAAGTAAAATAACTTTATCCAAAAAACTACCACAATTGGATGTCATTTATCGAAATGTCACAATCATTTCGCTAAAAGTATAAAAAATAAATCAAAGCAAAAATTTTATTATAAATTTTATTATGTATATTATCATTTTTCTTTAATTCCAGTGGTTCTGTTTTGATCTTCATTTAAAAGTATAAAAACTACCTACAATAAAAGTTCTACTAAAATATTTTTAGAATTTTTTTAAGGCATATGAAAAGTCGAAAAAAAATTCTAATGGTAAGTAGATTTAAATTTTCAACTTTTGAAATGAAAAAAATGTGCATAGAATATCGTATAACAATATTAAGCTAATCTTGGTTGTTATAAAGTGTATATAAAAGTCTTTAGTGGAAAAGTCTTTTTTTGAAATTCTGTTATTTTAGACAGAAGCTCTCAATTAACTTTTCTCCGGTCTTATTAGAAATAATAAGAATTGAACTTTTCTCAACCACAACCAAACCAAACTAAACCAAAGGAAACTATTGGCTCGAATGATATTAAAGATAGCACGATCATTCGATTTAGTACCTACCTACTAGTAGAGAGAAAGGTAAAAATAATTGAAGGATTTTTAGTCTAAAATCTAAAATAAAATGTGAAAATATTTGCTCATGAAGTTACACAGAGAAAAAAGGGAATACAGTATAGTATATCTGATACCTCAGGTTCTGTTTTCCTTTGAACATATTGGTAGTAATAGGTCTGAGTATAACTACAACTAATATTGCTTACAATGCTTTATACTCTATGAAAAAGTTATATAGGTATTGGAATAATAGTCTTATAAAAATATTTTTACTTTTTACTTTATTCTGGTTGAATGAGGCCGACCAACCTCCGCCAACTCTTTCGTATCAAGAGATTTGATTTACTTTGAGATCAAAACTTTCTTTTTCCAAAAAAGTACTTATAAACTTATACCTACATACATATACATATATATAAATAGAGTAGTATAAGACATAGGCATAACTGTGAGGGTTTTTTTCCAGGCGGTTGTACAAGAATAATACCTATTGGGATAATAATATTATTTTCGTGTTATAATTGATTCGGTAGTACGAATTCAGCCAAAGTGAATTTAGTTCGTGATTGAGAAGGAAGGATATGACATTAGGTATTTTATTTGGAATCAATTTTACATATTATATTGAATAAATATAAGTATATAAGTGTAAGTAAAGTACTGGAACCTTCTTAAGAGAAAAATATCTTATTCAGCACCTGTTGCCCTCTCAGCCACCTCTAAAGCCTTGAGAATTGCAAATCGACTCGATCAAAAAACCCAATGTAAAACCCCTAATTCAAATTCAATAATTCATCTCGAGTCCTACTTAAATATTTTCTTACTTTGGTAATGCTACCAGTACCTACTTTCAAATGCATTAAATGGGATATAAGAAATTGCTAAATTGTGTAAACATTATTTAATATACTAGCACTTGTACAAGTAAAGGTTCACAATTAACATTACAAATTAAAATTACATTAAAAAAATTTATCTAATGAATTTTTGAATGATATTTTTGGACGAAAAATTGAAAAATACTAACGGCAGAGCTTATTATAAGAATCTAATTTTTGATAAAACTTTATATAGGTATTTTATATATGAATATCTTAATTCCTGACAAAATTATCTAGATCCTACTATCTACCTACTATCTATGAAATTATTGAGCAACATTTAATGTTGCTCAAATCATTTAAACTCTTTTTAAGGTCCCTTCTCAATATCATATTTTGCATATAATTATAGCCAAAAGTGAAGCTTTACTTGTTGAATTGGAATTGAATTTTCTGAAATGTAGCAGTCAAAAATATAAATTAATTTCACTTTAAAATGTTAAATAGGAAAATACTGATAATATATATAGATATTAAGTAAGTAATAAATGTAAGGTAAAAGTCTGAAATCTTAAAGGATTTCAAGGAAAAGTAGGTATTTTATTTCCCCCCCTCCCCTTACTTCCGTATTTCTGTCAAAGTAAATTAGATTGAAAATTGGGGGAAAAAATATTTAAGTTACGAATTGAAATATTACCATTTCCATCACCAAGTTATTCAGTAGTAAAGTTCAGGGTAAGTAACTTATTTAAATTGATATTTTTATGGGTAACTATTTGGTATACTATGCTTTTGGTAAGGTATATGATGTATATCAGTAGTAGAGTATGTAAGTACTAAAGTAAAATTACAAGTAGTAGATATTTACGTACTTTTGTGCATTTATTCACACATGTGTCTGCGAGATTTGATTTGATTTATATAGAGAATCTTTTAAACTCTTTAAAAAATCGTCTAAAAGGCATAATGTGATTTTTTCAATAAAATGTGTCAACTCAAGAGACTTTCTAGGGAAAAAATAGGATTCAATGCGGAAATATCTTTTGTTGTTCAAGCCTAACACATACATACATATTTACATATATGTTTCTATAAGGGACATCCTGCTTATGAACTTCTTTATATATACTTACAGATGTGTCAAAAAATATTATTTATGCATATGGAAAATATGAATAAGTAGCCGAAAATATATCACGCTGGAGTCTCTACCTGCCTTACTTGTAATTGAATACATTGTCGTTTCCCACAAGTCAAGAAAGACTTGTACTTACTAACTATTACTATACTGTGGTACCTACATTGGCTAAACCTAATCTAAATCCTCGTTCTCTTGTAATTGGATAAATATGTAAATTTGAATTTAAATTAGGAAATCATCATTTTTAAATTCTACTCTGTAATACATACTACAAACAGTACCTTTTAAATCATGTTTTTCAAAATAAATTATCTTACATGTTCAAAGTTAAAATAAGATTGTCAAATAAAATTAGGCACTTTTATAAAATATTACGACTTACTTAAATAATAAATTTAAAAATTCTCTAAAAATACTAACTGAATCTAAGGTTTTAAATGTATGTAGTATGTAGTAACAAAATAACTACTGGTTTAAATATGAAAATAAAATACATACGAGTACTCTGTATTATAAATAAGTATTTTACATTCTCTCAAATGATCATTACGAGGTTATTTGTAGTTTACTTAAATAGAGTTCAGAGTACAGAATGAGAATTACAATTTTCAAATGTAAATTGCTAATTTTTCTCATAAACACTGTTGTAAAAAGATAATAATATTCGAGTATTGTAAAGAAGTTCCATTTTGTAAACAAATCTTGGCAATTAACAGACGATTATTATTCAAATGTCATTAACATAGTATTATTCAAGAAACGTCTGCAAAGCTTTAGCATTGCTGCTACGGCATTTCTTTGCTTTACTGTGTGATTTAAAGTGTGCAATGAGTTTTTGAAAACTCAAAAAACTTTCTTTTCAGACATCATCTACTTACACTTACATACTAAAAAGAATCAAGAAATACGGAGTATCTACAGATTAGATACTCCAAAATGTATCAAACCAAAGTATCCAAAATTTAAAAATTTACTATGTACAATTAGGTTCATACTTCATTCTACTATAAAAAGTACTACCTACCTATCTGTAATCTGTAGTTGCTAAATAAATCCCAATCAATACTGACAGCTTAAAAGGCATGTTTAAGATAATTTTTTTTTAAATGAAATTATATATACCTAAAATAAATTTTAATCTTTTTCAAAAATTTTGAAAACATTTTCATAAGCTTCAAATCTTAAAAATATTTCAAAGAATTCTGGTTTTTTTTTGATGAATTTTTTAATCAAAATTCAAGACAAAAGTTCTAATTTTCCTTCTTTACTTAAATATTAGAAATTTTCTGAGCTTGTCTATTGAAATAACTAAACCGCTGGCATAAAGTATTGTATCAAAATCCCGGGACATTCTTACCAATAAATCTGAATTAATCTTAAATTCAAAATATTATACCTATATACATTTTATATAGGTAGTATTTATACCTATTTAATATTACTTACAGATAGAATACCCTAATTAATAAGTAATATTAATAGTAATATATCATGGGTAAGCGTGGTAAGTAGCATTTGAAATTCAAACTTTCTTTCTTTGAAGTGTTAGATTTGTTTGACTATCGACAATACTTAAATACCCAAGCAAGTAGTAATAAACAACTTTCTTATTCCTCAAATAAGAAAACTTATGAAGAATTAAATAGAATTACATAAGTAGAAACTTTCAAATATCTCCAAGTTATATAATATTTCTCTAGTTTTAAAATGGAAATAAGTTATACAGAATACTAGGATTTATTCAACTCACTAGGAGTTGATTATTAATTTTGAGAGCAAAGCGATGTAAACATCTCAAATTGCCTCATTTTTCTGAGTCAAAGGTCAATTTTTTGATTAAATGAAAGTCAAATTCGGAATCTCCATCATCGATTGCCACTATAAAGCAATTTAAACCTCTTTTTGAATTTTCCCATTTGATTAACATGTGGAACCCTTAAAGGGTCCCCTGAAACTTGAAACCCAAGAGTTGTATCAATCTAAAAATTTTGTCATACCACCAAATTTGGTCTAAATCGCTCCGGTCCAGCAGTTTTCGAGTTATCCTCTGGACAGACGGACAGAATGCAAGCAAAGTTGAATAGTAAGCGCTTCGCTCGCACAATAATGTACCTATGTATTCTGTATAGACTATTTGAAGAATTACATTTGTGAGTTTAAATAAGACTGAAATTCATAATAATTTATAATTTATGCATACTGGTAATATGTAAATGTTTCTGTAATACTTTGAAGTTGGAGTCTAATAATTATATTTCATGACACATGTTCTGCTATTTCAAAGTTGTATATAATAAGCTACTAATATACATTATAATGTTTGTGTTTGAACTGCAATTAGCTAGCTTTATTTGTGGCACTTATATCCCTTTGTTAGTATTTTTATTATCATTTGTAATTAAATGCATAATTGGAGTGCTTGTAATTGAATTTCGGTTTTTCTCAGGGTTCTCTCACATTTTAAGTGGAAACTTGAGGATAATTAACAAAAGGGTTTTCCCTTTCGCAAGTAACTTACAAATATTGCCAATATTTTATCAAAAATTTATTTCATTTTGGATTAGGCTTTGCAAACTTTTAGACAGAAAATTGGACATTATATGAGATTTGTGTCTATTATATTTAGCACAAAGTGTTTTACTTCAACTTATTAGGAATTACTTGACAAAATTGTCTTTTTTTAAGGAATTTCCTGATTATTCTGTATAGTTTCATAAAAATTATACTTGGGTAATAATAATAATTTAATAATAACACAACTTCATGAAGGATAGTAAATTCTTTTTGAAAATTCACTTTTTTGAGTCGTTTAGTAGCCATACGGGACTTTTTATCAAGAAGTGATTTAATATTTAATGAATTTTTCTAGAAATTTTATCCTTTATGAAATAAAAATTAGGCCCAACAGGCATTACTCAGCTCGAGTAAGGTTTAGCCATAACTTAATATAATATTATTAGAGTGGGTATAAAAAGATATAGGTGCTATATATAAAGCTTACCTACTTTCTTGTCCTATTATAAATACATAAATAATTTTTTCAGAACTGACATATTTGATATTGCGATTTCGGATTAGATTAAAAATTTACTTCTTGTATGCGAATACTTAATCGACTACTAAATACTCTATGTATATACATACCTACTGACTACTTATAAATTATACATTCTATGAATGACTATCATACTTACTCGTACTGGTACTTGTAGAAGTCGATTGAATTTTTAATGATGTACTTGTACCCTAATAAATCTTATGAAAAATTAATTATCTATATCTATATGTTTGTACATGCTACAAAAATACTAATACTGCATGATATTAGGTATTTAAAATACCTAATCGAAAATTTTAATTGTGAGAGAGCTAGTGAAGGAACCTCCTTTCCTTATATCATTTTCAAATCTTTTCATTTCCTACGACTAGCAGTAGCAGTACCCTACTATTTTGTAAAATATTAAAAAACTAATTTTAAAATTTTATTATCTTTAGGCATGGGAAATAGAAAAGGAAATTGAGATAACATAATTCTATATGGATCTATCTAGTACAAAGTAGTTAATGCAAAACCAAGTATAAATCGAGTTTTAAAGAATCTTTGAATTCAAAAGTTAAGTCATCGATAAATAGCTATTTAAAACTTAAAAGATGTCGGTTGATTCAGTAATAACAAAATCCTCTCAAAATATTAGAACTCGTTTTTTGATCCTTTTTTCTTCGAAATTTTATTTATTTTTTGCTATTTTTTGAGTTAAAAGGCTTCCTGTATTCTTTGCCTTTTTTTAAAATAATATATTTACTTTGTATAGGTACACTTTTTTCATTTCCTTTGCCCTGAACAAAAATACCGGCAGAATACGAGGGGAATCAAGCAAGCGAGAGCATCTTTTTAAAGGGTTTTTCTTTCTGAATAAAAAATCATGGCCAAAAATTCGCAAAAATTTGGCGAGAGAAGGTATGGTGACAATAGTTTTGGTGAAAGTACAATAATAATTAAAAACAAAAATTTAAATGGGTAATATGAGTGTTGATTTGGGAAGTGACCTGAAACAAAAAATCTGTGTTTTCCATCGAAAACACCAAATAAATTCCAAAGGTCAGATATAATTTTAAAATCATTAATCATAGATATAGCTCAGAAAATGAGCTTATATGGAAGTGTTGGAGAATTTTTGTGAGATCATTTCATATCATATGACGTATTCATTACATTTATTACAAATTAAACTCATAAATTAATTCATTTTTCATGTTAGAATGGCTGCTGTAGAAAAAGCAGGCTTTTTAACATTTGAATATCATTTTACAGTCCAGACTCTAGACCTAACCCCCAGTGATTTTTTTTTCTTAGGTCCTTTGTAAAAATATCATCTTGGCGGTAAATGGGATGATAACGTAGTGAAATTTTGCCGGTACTTGATCTACAAATCTCAAAATCCAAACAAAGTCCTAAAATAAATGTAGCTATTTCCGATTGTATTGTATAACCTGATATAAAAGATGCTCCCACTTGCTTGATTTTCCCTCGTACCTATGATATGTATGTACATGAGCCCAGGCTTCCATTTATATCCCACAGCATAGCATAGAATACAATGTAGCATATTGTAGGTAAAAGTACAGGTTTTTTAAATTTGTTCTTTTGGCCTGAAGGCAAGTACTTTTTAAAATCTCGAGGAATTTAAAAGATAGATCCTAGATACCTAATAGTATACGTATTACGTACCTACCTATTATACATGATGAAATATCTCTTGTTCGCTAACTAGGATTTTGCTGGAGAAAGTGTATAGGAAGAAAGCTAAGTGAAATAAAAATAAAAAAAACCTTATTTTTATTCATATAATAATACCTAAGGTAATACGAGTAGAAAAGTTACTTTCAGCCAATACCTTTAGAAAAAAGACTCGTCGAATTCAAGTGGGCCAATAAAAATAAGTTTTTAATGGCTCCACCAGAGATTGAGATTTTTTTTATTCAATATATTTATGATGTGCTATATGTAATGTACAATACAATACAAGTATATGTAAAGTTTTATAAGTTCCATTAATATTTCTTTTATTATTGTAGATATTGCGCAAAATTGGTATTATTTTTTTTATTGGAAAATTTATTCTACAAAAAATGTGGGAGAGATACGAATATAATGCACAAAATACCTGCTAACACATAAGATACAATTTGGGGATTTCAAAACGCCAAGGTAGAAAAATCAACATCCGAGATAAAAATTCGACTGAGTTTTTTCTGCTGGTTCTGAATCTGAAAACATTTTGCTAGGTATTCGACCAGTACCCTACTTGAGATAATTGAGGGGTCATGATTGCTAGAAGTTAGGTTAAGTTAAGTCTGGGACGAAAAGGTGGAATGCCTAGAACTTTTCAAATTTTTTAAATTTTTAATATTTTTAAAATTTGACCTTTGACCTATGGTGCCAGTGACCTGGTCATCTTGTAGTACTTATCTAGACCTTTTCAATAATGTTTTAGATTACTACCTAGCTCATATAGAGCTGAGATATTAATTTAATATTTTATTTGACCTTTAACCTCAAATATCTCAAGTCAAGGGATCGAGTGCCGAACAAAATGTTTTCAGGTTTGTCATAAGCGTCTAAAACTGAAGATGAATCGATTGGATCTCGGATGTTAATTTTCCATCGTGGCTCTATAAATTTTTCTCTTACAATTTTCATGTTACATTCCATTACACTATTCACTATCTAGAGAATCAAATGAATAATAGATACAGTAACCTGCAGCTACTATTCTTGAAGTACTGATACATACTGTATTGCATTAGAGAAAGCAGAGTCGATAGTCAGACATGAAAAAAGCTAAAATAAAATTCTATAAAATTACACGCAAAGTGATACAATACATGTAGGCAGACCAAAGTATATTCCATTGTATAGCATTATGCTTTTTTATACAATGTCAAATATAGCACTTAGGTACTTATAATAACTTATACTGATGGTAGGTACTTATTATATTTACAAATTGCAATTTAGTGTCACATTTGATTGCTTTTGAAATAAAAAAAATTACCCTGGCAAAAATCAATCGTATCAAAAATAACAAAAAGTAACAAAAGTAATTTCTAAATTAATCATGATTCAATTCAATTACCTATTCTATTTTCAAAGTCATTCCAATAGGTACTCGAGTAAATGGAAGTTTTTATTTTAAAGTTTCTCATTTGAAAAAAAAATGGAAATTGAAAACAGAAGCCTCCAATTTAGTTTTGTATTTTTTCATTCATTTTGGGCTAGCCAGGCTTAATTGACATAAAGATAATTGGGATGGAATTCGTCAATCAATTGAACTGATAATTAAAAAAGTACAATATATACTTACCCTATCTTTACCGTATTGTACATATATGTATCATTATTTACAGTAACTGTGTCATTATTACCAAAATTATAATAGTACTCGTACAATATATATGCATGTATCTAGTTAAAATATGCAAAATATGTGAATTTCTGTCTTTACAAGCTGCTAAATATTTAAGTAGTAGATACATAGTACTAGTTGCGATGATGGTATATACATGGTCCTAAAAAACAACATAATCGAATTTTTCTTAAAAATTTAAACGCTGATGAGTTGCTGTATTCATTTCATATCATAATCATAATATATGTACATGCTTTGCCATATATTAATTTATTCAATAATAAGTATTAGTCTATGGCAGGCAGTGAGCCTGGATTGAGCTAGGAATCTGAGTTCGTTTAATAAAAGTATATTCGAATCCGACCTCACACATATATAATCTCGTTCATTTAATTACAGATACAATCATTCATTACATAATACATAGTTAGCCAGCATCTGAGAAGGAGTTAGTTAGGATTTGTAGACGACTGTCTTTCTCATAAAATGAGGAATTTGTACAAATCTCAACCAGGATAAAACTTAAAACCAAGAATTTCCATTGTTCTTCATGCAAATAAATTCACAAATAAGTCCGCAAATAAATTGTTTTATTTATTTTCAAAGGACGTCACTTTGATTTCTATAATAGTAGGGTACCCTACTATCTATTATGCATTTTATTAAAAAATGTATAGTATAAATATAAATTGCAGAAAAGTGAAAAGACAGATACGCTAAATATACTTGTAGGTTATGTACATAGATAATTACGATTAGCGTATGAATATGAAGCTTTCATATCGAGTTCTTACTAGTTTTATCGCAAGCAAGAATAATTATTTCATATGATTCAAGTCAAAAGTTAATTGATTAAAAGTTGGATTAAATTTTGATACCTATAGGACTGACGATGAGCTGCATGACAATATGAATATGACATGACATTCTAAGCTAAGAATAAGTACTAACTATATAACTAGCTTAATGTAATAAACTATTTCTAAATTACTACTCAGCTTTTCTAGCTCGGGTGAAATCGAAAGGAATTTATCTATTAAAAGTCACAAGATTGAATTGTTTGCCAAGTGATTGATCACTTTCTTCAAAGAAATACTTCAAAGAAATGCTTGGGCACATTAGATAGCGTGTACATTATACTACATATTATATTATACTCACACATATATGTTATTATTACTACATATTAGTTAGAAAGTCTAAGTACCAAGTATACAAGAAGTGCTGAAATAAGTAGGTATCCAAGTACGATAAGAAAAGCGACAAATGGAGCTCATTCTCGCCTAATAGACTTATATTGAGTTTCAATGTTCTTCTTACTTCAAACTTATCGACTTCAACTTGAATTCTCAACTTAACTCTTCTGATATGTAATTGCAAGTAAAAGCATACCAAGGCTCCAAATATTTGAGAACTGATTCAATATTCTTAGAATATACTTTTAATATCTATGATGTTAAAATTCATTTTTAAGTATCCTACTGTAGAGAATATAGAATACATTTAAAGAATAGAATACATTCTGTTTCAAATTAAGAATCTAATGGTACCCTACTTACTTTTTTCAGTATAAAAATTACGTATACAACCATAAATTGTATATTTTATGTGCTAAATATAATATATCCTACCTTATTATGTATCTACTTACAAAGTATTTATAATTGAATTTTAGAATTTTGTACTACGTCTTGGATGTATTTTCTTTTTAGAATTAGTTCAAAAATCGAAGCATACTACCAATATACTGGAGAAAGCTATTCAAATTTTGAAATCTAAATATAGCTTTTATAATTCTTGAATATTTAGAATAAAACCGAACCATGAACTATGAACGGGATAATCCTCAGAGCGCAAAAAATATATATGTAGGGTAGCTAGTATACAAGGTGCCCTATGTATGAAGGTAGATGCATTTTTAAAATCAAAGTCGGATTATTTCGAATTCTATGAATATATTATATTGACTTTTATCCTATCTACATACATACATACATATAATAGAAAGGATGCAAATACATACTACATACATTTCAATATCCATTTTTTATTTGTTGACAGTCGAAAGACAGAAAATTTGACTTTGAGATTTGCACTTTGCAAAAATCACACTATTCTTTAAAATTGTAGATATTCTTTTGAAAGATTTCTAAACCATCAAAGACAAAATTGGCTGTAAAAAGAAACATTAGGTTTAAATTAATGAATTATTCCGATATATATCTATTTTCACATTTATTACATTTATCAAAATTAAAAACAAAAAAAATTTATAATCCCTAATGAATTAATGGTTATTATACCTCCAATGAAATCAATGATAAATAGATTATTCAAAATATTGATTAATTTTCATAACCAAAAAAAAGATAAACCTATAATAAAGGGTTATATTATTTTGAGTTTATTTTAAATACATACTTATGAAAAAAATAGTATACATTGCTGTCCAAAAGTAAAGATTTTTCAAAAGCTTCAAATTATGTAAATTTTGAAGATTTTAAACTTTGCGTTGATAGTTAAATCATTTCGAGATATGGAATTTCAATGGAATTTTCAATATATTATTTACCTTCTATTACCTTTTAATTAAGATTTTATTGAAATTTTCAGGGTTTATTTGGGGCAATTTTATAATCAAAAAAATTTGAGAATTTAAAATTTAATGAATGGGTAAATTTCTAAAAGAATGGAATGATGACGATTTTTTGAGATAAAAGTTGCAAATTTCAAATTTTTATAATGTGATTTACTATTTTTGTCCGAATAAGAGAATGTAATGATCGGATTCTCGGACTATGCATTAGGGTTCTTAGGATCAACGAACAGTAA
>JAQIXA010001128.1:0-28672 GCA_034699045.1 Nanhermannia cf. coronata Gr-Ori-00579 | reverse complement strand
AAGATTTGTGAAAGCTATTAGGTAAAAGTTATTAGGAGACATTCCTACTTTATTAGGATGCATTCCATATTCCCCATATAGAGAGTATCCAACTGAATTCTTCCATCTAACTTTCTCTCCTTAATTTCTTAATTAGATTAGGTTAGATTAGGTTAAGTTAGATTAGATTAGGTTAGGTGAAGAAAGTTAGGGGAGAAAGTTAGGTGGAGGGATTCGGAATTTAGGTAGATGCTTTTGGTAGAAGAAATTATTTTTTCAAAATTATCATGGTAAAAAAAGTATGATTTTATTTCTTTAAAAGAACGCCAATCTAGAAATATTTTCGCATTTTTTTATCAATTTTTTATATGGATAGTTTCACTACTACTGAAATTTAGATCTAATCAATCAAAGATTTATAATTTTTAATATTTACAAGTAAACTTTAATTTCTCAATAAATATAATTTTTAACGATTCTATTAGATAAGTAAATTAGTAAACTAGCTCTAATAGGATAAGTTTCTCAATTTTAACTGATATTTGGTAAACTAGTTTTTTGAAATTTTTTTTTAAAAACCCTAATTGTCCCTAATTGTCCCTAATGGATTTCATTTTATGAAAAACTTGTACTTAACTTACCTATACTTGTAAATTGTAATAGTATAGGTAAGTCAATCTACTGAAATATTTTTAGATTTTCCCTTTAATTTAGACACTACAATACTGTATTCAAAAATTAATGTACTACTAGAGTTACCTACTACATTTACTTCACTTTACATGTCATCAAAAAATTTAAGAATTTTTAAGATTTCGGAGCAATTTGATTGGAACTAGAGTAAATTAAGTACATATTCTACTCTACTCGATAAATCCATATTTTTAATAGGACCTAATAATTTCAACGAATTCCGAAGGTTTTTTTCTAAAAAATCCCTTACTTACTTAAATATCCTAATTAATCTTTGGAATGGAAATTGATATTCCTTTTAGATTTTGAAATGCTCGTACCTTACACATATTTAGACATAGTGTTATATACTATTATTATATTTAGATATTTGGATTTGGATTTGCTTTTGATCAAAAATCAAGATCTACTTAACTACAATATTTTTCTGATTAAAAAACTAAAAATATATGCCTAAAGATAAAGTAGAGTAATACAAGTAAAGCGGGCTTTATTTTATCCCCAATTTTTCTGATTGTCACACGAAATTATTTTTAAGCTTACGAATGTCTATATAAGGTTTGAAACTAGTTTGAAATTTGAACCTTGACCTTGAATCTAAGATTTTTTTTTTGATTTTATCACCTTTTTATGATTAGATAAAGATAAGATTATTTTTAAGTCTGGCTGATAGCATTTCATCTTTTGTAATTAAAAATAATAGGTATCTAATATATTATTATGATTAATCTTTTTTATAAGTCATAAGTAGGTAGTACTTACTTATATGATATGGTACTTGAGATTTTCTTTAGTATTTATCTTTAGACATGTAAATTTTCAATCAAGATCAAAATTTTCAGTCTCAATAAGTTACCAATATAATCCTTTTTATCTAGCCTATTATTGATTAGATATATGTAAGTTATTTATACAATTTCTAACACGATTGTTTTTTAAATTTAAGTCTTATAATCTATTTTTCATAATGGAGATTAACGAAATCTGTTAAGTGAATTTATACTTTGTAATTCTAGAACCTCCCAAATAAACTGGAAATACTGATATGGGTATGGGTAGACTAGTCTCTTAATCTGAATCTGTGTAGGAAATAATAATGATGTAGGCTAGGAACCTACACAGAATAAAGTAGGTACCTATACATAAGTACTTTATCTATATGTACCTATACCATACCTTTAATATTATACCTAACTCAAACTTCTTATTGAAATTTCTAAATTTTTTAAAAGACTGTTTTACATGAACAAAGTGAATTAAGCACAGATAATAGTACTCGTATGTTAATAATATGCAGAAAAGCTTTCAAAAATCAAAATAGGTCAATAAAGTCTCAAACAAATTAGGATAATAAGCATTTTGGGAATGCATTATAAACCAATGCATTTTAAAATGACCATTTAGAACATCAAAATGCCTTTTGACTAATAAATTTGAATTCATAATAATAGTCGGCAAATAATATTTTAATCAATTCCTTGGAAAATTATATGGTCAGATGTCCATTATTGGTTTAAATCTAAATCTGTCTCCTTCTCTAATGATCTAATCTTAAGCATTACTGCTATAACGCGTTTGATTTATTTTAAAATTTAAAATCCATTAAATATAAGGGAAGGTAAATACAGTATAAGTAGGTACTCGTAGATTAAGTAGTTAGTGTTTTATAAGTGCTAAAGATTAGCGAAGCGAGCACTTACTTTTCTATTTTCTTGTACTTTGTCAGTATATGTTTATTTGTTTGTCTGTTTGTCTGTCCAAATGTCCAGAATATTGCTCAAAATTTGTACTGCGGACCCTTTAAAGGTTACATAAAGGCTTTAAGGGCTTTAAGTTAATCAAAATTAAATGGAAAACCAAATAAAAAATGAGGTTTCGGATAAATGGAGTAATTTGCCTTAATCCTTATCTCTTCAAACTCGCACACGCATACGTACAATTAATAAAATTAACTAATGGTAAGTAATTAGGTAATTAGATCCTGGTACATATATGTATAATATGTAGTATATCTAACATAATAAGTAAGTAAGTACTTGTGTAAAGTGAATTATGTGTTACAGATATTACATACAGTTAATATTTGTAATATTTATTACTAGTAAAAGTAAATACAATGTACTGATAGTTACCAATGACCATACTAGGTAAAAGGTACATTCATTCAAAATCATTTAAATCCAAAACTGAAAACCCAATTTTGACCTGTTTTTCAGAGAATTTCGAAGCTGAAAAAAATTTGAGAAAGTAACGATATAGATACTACTTAACTTAGCTTTCACCACGCACTATTATATACCCTACTATAGCACTAAACTACCACTATATCTGTACTACCACATACGTATCGTATAGGTAGTAAGGCTACTCATATTAGAAATGTTTCAATCGAGAATTCGTGCAAATCAAAAATCACTAATAATTTTTTAGGTACCTAATTTTTGAGTTTAATTTTAATTTTAATTGTAATTAGGTAGATTCTAGTAATTATGTGATTTTGATTTTAAGGCCTGCAAGCATTTTAGAATTAGAATCAGAAATCGTGATTTCCAAACTATTGTTGTAAGTGCTTTTTAAAGCACCTTCTTAGCCTAGGTTATTTTATTGTGTTTTTGTGATTGTCAATCAAATTTCAATATGGACATGGATCAGTAATCATTTTGTCAAGTTCAATTAAATCTAATTGAATTACAATATTTAACTTTTGTTCAAGTAAGTGTACTGTCAGACTTGGAGGATTTTTGACACTGACAATGAGAATTTGATTTTTTGCAATTTGTGTTTTAATTTACAGTTCCATTGCATTGCTTGCAACTTTGTAGTTTTTAACTGTGTTCCCTATTTTAATTTCATTTTTGGATTTGCTGGATTCAAATTGTCATCAATAGTGCCTAAAAAGTTATTTTCTAAATAAGGTAAGTAGTTTTTTGGTTTTTTGTCAATTTTATTATGATGTAAGTTTAATTTCATGTATAATGCCTTTTCATTTAACTCAGCTCTGTAAAACCAGGTTTGGTTTTTGAGTTTTGACTTGGTTTCACATACTATTTATAATTTTACACTTGTAGGATTGAGACCAATTATCAATACTGGTCTTTTCAGAGCTGAATTGAATGTCATTTTGCACCTATTATATAATACGTACGATATTATACTTACTCTTATGACTAATTAATAATTAATTACCTACTTTGATTGCTCTCTCTGATGAGTACCGATTGCCGATTACCTATTTTAATTGAGTACCGACAATTTTTATTTTATATTTCAGTTAAGTTCTGAGTTCTGAATTGACCTGGACCTGGACAGTTTAAGTATTGTCGTCCCATCCCATGGTGCGGTGAAATTGTGATTGTAATTGATTGTCCAGTAAAATCCGAAATTTAACTGCATTTTGCTGTTTTTGTCCATCTCGAGTGAGTCGTGAGTGAGAAATGTAAGTTTTTCAACAATATAAGGTATATAAATAATAATAAAAGTCAACAATAAATTAAATCACAATAGTTAATATTATTTAATTAAGGACAAATAAAAATAATGGGTCATTAACACCAGTTTTATACTAATAGCTAAGCTAATACAACTTATTATAGTAAGTATTTTCATCAGTTAAATTAGAAAAATAGAAAGCTGACATATTTTGTTTGCTCTCTGTTTGTGTCACCATAATGTCAGTTTTAACTAATTTTAAATGTTAAATAATAATATTTCTATTATTGTTGAGTTTTCAACTCCTCAAAAGGGCAATTAGATTTTCTTATTCAAAATGCAATGCAACAAGCATTGCCAATATATGAATAGTAAAATGCATTATTTATATGCAAAGAATTTGAAACATTTTATTGACATTGATATTTAAAGTATTGTTCTTAAAATTTAAAATGTAGGGAATTTGAATCGAATTGAAAAGAGAGTAAATGGTTAAATAGTAATTTTTTCTTGTATAATTAATTAGTAAGTAATTAATATATTTCTTTGAACTTCATTGCATTCGTTTTACATTTCTTCAAGCTTAAAGGTAAAATATAGAAATGAGCACAAAATATGCAGATATTGATTTTCAAAGGAAGTAATAATATTTTATATAAACTGTTCTCATTTAATTCTTGTTCTAGATTTACAATTTACAAAATCATAACCTTTCGTTGTAAACTGTTTTAGATTAGATTAAATTCTAATTTGTAAGTAATCTCTATTCTTATTCTTTTACAGAAAAAATTGTATTAATATAGAAATATTAGCATAGGAGCAGGAGAAAAGTGTAACTGTAAAATCGATTAAGATTAAGTGTAAATTGTAAATAGTAGGTATTATTATTGCATTGGATTAAGGATTTAGTCAGTAAAATTCTAATTTGGTATTTTAAAAAATTTAGTATTTACCTAAAACGAATTTTTAGATTATTATCTTATTTAGATTAGAGGGTAGAAATTGAAACAAAATTTTGCTATTTTATTTTAAATCAATGTAGATTTAAATAGAATCGAATATAGTTACCTACCTACCTAATGTAATCACATTTTTTTTTCTATCCTAATACTCCAGGAATTACATAATATTCGTAACACTTTTGCTTATCCATAATGAGAGCTTATGTTTAGACTCAATTCTCAATATAATTACTAAATTACAATTTTTATGTAGGTTATTGCTAACTGCTTATCCTAATTGTAAGTACAAAATACAATCGTGAATTGAATTGTAATATAGTAATATATATTTTTTATCGTTTATTTGCATGCTAAAACTTACCTTTAAAACTAAATAAAAGTAGGAAAGATTTTTAAACAAACAGATATAGTATAGAAAAATAGGTAGGCTTACTATGAATTATTTAAAAGAAATACTTAAAAAAACATTTGCATTTAATTAAATTGTCGCCGTTTGGTTTCAAAGAGCTATACTTAATTGATAAAGAAGAAAAACAATTATTCCATAAAAAGTGTATATAGAAAGAATTTACCTCATAAAGCTAAGCTCGTATTATGCAGTATTTTAAAATATCATCTTGAATCTTTACCTTTACTCGATCACCGGTTTTTTCTTATATAGATAAATATTCATTCATTCAATTCATTCGAAGTACCTACTACCTACATACATAGGTATCTACTATTTCAAATTAAATTTTTTTTTATTCATTTCATTTCATGAATAGATTTAGGTACTTCTAATATAAGTCCTTTGTGACTTCTTATAAGTCTTTCTACTTTTTGTAATAAGGTCGTATTTTGTTCATAAAAAGGAATCATACTTCCTTTATTTACCTTTATATTAATTTGTAAAGATCTAAATTTTTTATTTATTCTTCTGTTTCAGTTCATATGTGAAGAAAATAGTTGGAAAGATTAAAGAAAGAGAAGATAATTGGACTTTTTACTAATCTTCAGTTCACGCAAATTTTTTTATTGTTCCATCTCCGCACTCCGCACTAACATTCAATATGATAATGAAATTCTCTTCGTTTCATTTCTTTTGTATATTCGTCTTCCTTTTTACTTCCATAATTTCTAATGGTGAGGGAGAGAAACGAGATACGAATCAAAACGTAACAAAAAGTAAATGGTGGGGAGTTCTGTCAAAGAGTTATCCAAAATATGATGAAACCACAAAAATTCTTAAAGAAATGGAAAAGAATTACCCTTCACTTGCAAAATTGTATTCAATTGGAAAATCTGTTGAAGGGAGAGAATTATGGGTACTTAAATTAGGAGAAAATATAACTCAGCCAAGACCTTTTTTGAGACCTATGGTTAAGATCGTTGCCAATATGCATGGTTAGTTAGATTTCTATTTTTTATACTATTAATAGTCATAATCATGCATTTTGTTAATTTTTGTAGGAGATGAGGTTGTTGGACGGGCTGTCACATTAATTTTAATGGATCAATTATTAAGCAATTACTCGTTTGATCCAAGGTAATAGTCGATTTTTCAAAATAATGTTTATACTCAATACTCATACTATTTAAATTTGATTTTACTAATTTTCTAAATTCCCTAAATAGAATAATTCGTTTACTTTCAACTACTGAAATTCATCTTGTTCCCACTATCAATCCTGATGGATATGAAGCTGCTCAAGAGGGAGAATGTTCACCAAATCCTGAATGTAATTTCCGATATTACTTCTTTCTTTCATATAGATGTTTTAACTTTCTATTTTAATTTAATTTTGACTAGTAACTGGAAGGACTAATAAAAATCAAAAAGATCTGAATCGTAATTTTCCTGATCAATTTGAAGTTGCATCAAATGATGATGAAGGACTTGTTCGAGGAAGGGAACCAGAAACTTTAAGTGTTATGCGATGGATTGTTGATAACCCATTCGTTTTATCAGGTAATGGTTGATAGGCAATGTTGTAATTTTATACCTTAATTTGATTCAATTAATTTTAGCTAATCTACACGGTGGATCTGTGGTGGCTAGTTTCCCATTTGATTCTGTCCCAAAAAGTGTCGAGTAAGTTTTTTATTTTAACATTGAAATATAGAATTTTTATTACAAATATTTTCCATTTTTTTAGTGTACACCCATATAATGGCCAACTTGTTCCAAGTTTAACACCCGATCAAAATGTCTTTCTAAAATTGGCAAGGATATATGCGGACGCTCATAAAACTATGCATTTGCAAGTAAATCATTGCGGTGATTTGCCATTTGATGTAAGTTTTTTATAGTATTTTTTACAGTTTACATATCACAGTAATTTTTTTATACTTTCTAATCTAATAGAAAGGAGTCACTAATGGTGCTTACTGGTGAGAATATAAAATATTATTAATATGAGATATAGTAGTTATGAACTAAACAAATAAAAGGATACAACTTTTTTTATAATAAAAAATTAGGTATAATGTTAGAGGCGGCATGCAGGTAAAAAGTTTACAATACTTTTATGTTTGTACAAATTTAATATTCTTTTTAATTACACAGGATTATAACTATGTTCATAGTAATTCATTTGAAATTACTTTAGAATTGTCTTGTTGCAAATTTCCAACAGCCGATACAATTTCAAAAGAATGGGATTATAATAAAGAAGCTTTGTTAAAATATATTGAAGCTGTTCATATGGGGGTAAAAGGTTGTGTTGTAGATGAAAATGGTGACCCGATTGAAAAAGCTGAGATTGTTGTTGAAGGAATTGTAAGTTATAAAAAAACTACAACTGTTCTTATTTATAACTTTTTCTTTTTCAATGAAATAGGATCATCCTATTCGGACAACTGCAAAAGGGGAATTTTGGCGATTATTGGTGCCGGGATCGTACAATATTAAAGCACGTGCTCTAAGGTAAAGAATTTTTCATTAACTATATGGCTTGGGCTTTTGGTTATAGATATTAATTAAAAATAATTTATGTAAAAATTAGATATCATCCAAGTTCAAAGCAAAAGGTTGAAGTTAAAGAGAAAGGAGTGACAAATCTCAATTTTACATTAACTAAGTCTGGAGCTAGAGATATGCAACATGGTAATCCACAACTCATCTTTATCACTTTAATTATATCAATTGCACTTTATAAATTTTAGCTTACAAAGAAATCGCAAAGAAAAAGCGAATCAATTTTAACAAATCTAGCAAAAAAATGGTTTAATTATTTTAATAAATTCAAGACATTTTAAAGCACATGAATTATGTTTGTTTTTCGCACCATCACTATTTTATTTCATTTTTCTCTTTAAAAAAAGCTTAGAAGTTTATACAGGATGCATACAAATATTTTTACTTTTACTTTTACTTTATTTATATCTATATCTATATTTTTTCATATAATTATTATTAGAACCTACACCTACTTTTGATGATCCGATATTATCTCATCATAATTACGATAAAATGAAAGACTTTTTGGAGAACATTTCAGCGGAATTTCCTGAAATAACAAGGTTGTATTCAATAGGACAATCAGTTGAGGGAAGAAACCTTTATGTTATTGAAATTAGTGATAATCCTGGTAGTCATGAGTTAGGTAAGTATTTAAATGCCAATAATGTGTTTTGAAATATAAATAAAGGTACAACCTAGATAAGTAAGTATTAATAAAAATTCATTTTTATAATAATAGGTGAACCAGAATTCAAATATATCGGTACGGTTTTATTTTTGACTACTACTTTATTTTATTTTTTGATTATGACATTGAAAAGTCTAATAATTCAGAATTGGATTCGTTATAGGCAATATGCACGGGAATGAAGTTCTTGGGAGAGAACTTTTAATTGGATTAATTGAATATTTATGCCGAAATTACAATACAAATTCTACAATTAAAATTCTTATTGACAATACTAGAATTCATATCATGCCTTCTATGAACCCAGGTAATTTAAAGTTTTGAAGCTAACTCAAATTCTATGAGTAATGTAAGGAAATAAAAGTAATTTTGGATTAATTTTTCAAGATGGCTATGAAGCTGCTCATGAGGGAGACGTTAAATCTGTTGTTGGTCGAGAAAATGCTCATAACATTGATTTAAATAGAAATTTTCCTGGAAGATTTGACCCACTTTTTAATTCACTACCTGATACGGATATTAGGAAGTATAACAGAGAAAATTTGGTACAAGAACCTGAGACTCTTGCTGTAATGGCTTGGATTAAAGATAAAAAAAATCCCTTTGTACTTTCAGGTTTTACATAATTACCCTAACATAAAAAATATCTAACTATTTAAAAATATTTTCTTGATCTTGTGTATTTTATTTTATTTTATTTTAGCTAACCTACATGGAGGTAGTCTTGTGGCAAACTACCCTTACGACGACGATTTTGAAGGCGAATCAAGATTCACTCCTGATGATCATACTTTTCAAGATTTAGCCTTGACTTATTCACAGGTATGTATATGTATACTTTTTGTAATTTTATCATAAGATTGAATGATCTCATGGTTTCAATTCAACCCTTCAGACTCATGGTAGAATGTGGACTGGAATTCCTTGTGAAAAAATTTATCCTCGAGAAAAATTTACTAATGGAATAACAAACGGAGCCAATTGGTATATTGTTTCGGGTGGCATGCAGGACTACAACTATTTATACACAAATTGTTTTGAAATTACTATTGAACTAGGATGTGTAAAATTTCCTAAAGAGGACAAGCTACAACCTTACTGGACTGAAAATAAAAATGCACTAATAAAATTCATTCAAAAGGTTTGAAATTAAGCTATGTTATACGAAGTAATATGATTAATAAACTAATCATAACAAAAAAATTCCTTTAGGTTCATTCTGGAGTTAGTGGTTTCGTAAGATCTGAAGATGGTAAATTTTAAAAGAAATAAAGTACCTACTGTACTAACTCACAATTACATTTTTTACATTTTTCTAGGAAAAATGCTAAGTGGTGCTAAAATTATTGTTCAGTCAATTAATCATACTGTGGAATCAAACGACGGAGGAGATTATTGGAGATTACTTGCACCTGGAAATTATAATATTTCCGCTGATTATAAAGGGTAAATATACTTTAGAGCAAATTTCATTGAATAAGCATTTATTATTACTTTATTATTTTGTTGCATAATTAGTTACAAACGAGAGACAAGATCAGTAGAAATTAAAAGAGACGGGCCTACAATATTGAATTTCACTCTTTCAACACCTTTAACTTCAACAGTCGGTGACTGGTCTCAACATTCTGATTATGGAATTGGCGAAAATCTTGAATTGAAAGAATATTCAAATATAATGGAATCCTTATTATCTTTATCATCGAATAACTTTGACATTATTGACCATAGACAAGTTAATGATCATTTACATCAGTTATTAATCTCGGATCAGGTAATATGGCTATTAAATTATACTCTATTGCTCGTATTCTTAACTTTTCAACGAAATTCTAGTATTTGAGCGAAACTCGAGTGTTTATATGTATCTATATTATTTGTATTTATTTTATTACATATTGATATTGATATCATTTTTTTGAGTAGATTGGCTCTCCGGATAATGACAAAATTCACATTGGACTTTTCGGGTCATTAATTGGTCAAGGAGGAAATGAAATTCTTTTACGACTGGCAAGACATATTACCGTTGGCTCAAAAAGAAATGATGCTCATATTATAAACATTTTAAAAAATTGTGTAGTACATTTGATATTTGTTGAAACGCCCACTGATGGTATGAATTCCTCTTAAAAATGATCGTATTTCAAAATGTATTGAATTCTGTTGAATTTGTTTTGTATTTTTAGGGGATATGTGGGTTAAGAATGAGGATAAAGAAAAGGCTGTTCAAGATATGAATGAAGTTTTTCAATACATTTCTCCATTTATTAAATCTTCTCAATTTGATATATCGATTGGTTTTGCATCAGGTGGACAATCTATTAGGTAAGAAATCAGTATATAGTTGTGACAATAACTAAAATTTGAGGGATTTTAAAGAGTTATATTTTTCAATTAGATTCCCATCGACAAAGAAAGTAATCTATGAAGCAATAAATAAAATAACTTCTAATAATGAATTTCTGCACTTAAACTGCTCAACTGAAAATAAGAATTCCATAATCGGAGACTCACAGAGTGATTTATTTGTTAAATCAGATTTAATTTCTTGGAGTTTATTTTGCTGTGATCGACCAACCCAGGAAAATATAACTCAGGCCTACATTTACCATTTAGAACATTTCATGGAGATTTTTAATTTAGCAAATCAAGGACTGACTGGAAAAGTGACTGATCAAAAAGGGATTCTATTGAGAGATGCTCAAGTTGAAATTATATCGACCGACAATAATGCTCCAAATGAAATGATCCGAATGAATAAAAATTCAGCAACTTTCAATCAAATATTCCCACAAGGGTCGTATTCAATTAAAGCTTTTGTCCCAAATAGCTCGGAATTATACGAACCTCAAATTATACAAGTAAATGTGCAAGATAAATCAAAGAGCAATATAAATATCGTTCTCCGTCCACCTAATCCAAACAAAGATGAAGTTATTTCTGAATCTGAGAATCATGAAGAGACAGCGACTGCTCAAAATACTTCACAAAAATACGATTATCAATATCATTATTATCCCATAGGCGACCTTAATAAGTTGAGGAAAAATAAGGAAGATTATCTTAATATATACAGGTAATAGATTGATGAATAAATCATTCTTTTATTTTTCTAAATACGATACTTTCATAACTGTAATAAGTATTTTGTTTATAATTGTAGTTTTGATAAGACTAACGGAGAAGTAATGGGAATCTTACTAGGAAGCATTAAATGGAAAAAATTTGGTGTGATTTTTGATGGGCTCTCTATTAATCCTAATTCGCTTTTAAGTTTTGTTCAAACTTATTTAGCAGAGGTTAAGGGTCAATCAGCAGATAAAATGTCTCAAATAAATCTCTTAATTAAAGATGGAAATGGTAAGTTAAAGTTAAAGTTAAAGTTCAAGTAAAGTTTAGTTGAAAATCAATTTTACTTTAATACCTACCTACTTAATACTTTGTCTTTTTTTAATTTTTTTAGAGACTTATGGCGGCCTATCATATAAGACTATTGAAAATTGGATACACATAAATAAATTCTCGTTTGTTTTTGATTTTGTTTGCAATTCTCCAGCACCTCAAATTAGTAATTCTATGTATAAATCTCCTCAAGATAAAGAGGTAAATAGTTAGTAATTATTTTATTGGCATTTATAAAACTTTTTTTCTTTCATTCCTTAGATATTTGTCCAAGTATCAACACAAATTCAAAGTGAAATGGATAAGTATAAAGGGAGAGGATGTTCAAATAAATTCGTTAATCCAGGCTTATCATCGAGTTTAAATGTGAGAAATGATTAAACTTTTTTATGCCTTTTCACTCAAATTTTAATTTTTATCTCGTTTTTATTTTATAGAAAATTATATCTAAAACGAATTCAATGATTTTATCTTTAAATATACCGTGCTGTAAAGATAACTCGATTGGAGATGAAGTTGCAATGGACATTTTAAATACTTTAAAATCTTTACAACTAGTTGGAGTTCAAGGATATGTTACATCCTCAACAAATGAACCACTTGTAAATGCAAAAATAAGTTTCAATTCTTATACTCGTGTTTATACGGATTCTCTTGGCCATTTTGAGAAGCCTCTACCTATTGGTGAATATCTAGTCAATGTAAGTCCATAATATTATTTATAAATAGCTTATATAAGTATAATACAGGTAAGTGTGGAATTGTAATTGTAATTTTTTTCAAAGGTTCAACGAGAAGGATACTTCAATGTTTCAAAACTAGTAAAAGTTATGAATATTCAAAATTATACAAATATCCTTTTTGAAATGGAAAAAGATCAGACACTTTGGGGGCTCTCTAGATTCTCTTTTGTGATTGTAGCAGCGAGTCTTTCAATTTGTTTTATTGTTGTTTGTTCAATGTGTATTTCATTTTGTCGTAATAGAAGCTCTAGGAAAACTAAAGTCATAAATAATTCTAAGCATGGATTTTTTCAAATGAATAATCGAATGCTGTTCGACGAAGAGGATGAACAGTTATTTTCAGCCGATAGAAAAAATGTTATAGGTAATATAAAATTATTTATTTTATGATATTTTCTTTTCTTATCTTATCTTATTTACTATTTACTAATTCTGAGTTTTTCCCCCTGAATTTTAGAAAAGAGGTTCACAATTGATTCTGATGATTCTTCACAAGAGGAAGATGAAGATGGTGATGTAATAATTCAATCAGGATTCCGTCAATGGTCCAAGAGATCATCGTTAACGAGAAATTAAAACTGATATTACTATTTAGGCATAATTAAAATGAAATTTTAGGTTCTATCTGTATTTTGTAACTCTAATCCCAAAGAAAAACTGTGACATTTACTACTACAATGCATCTTTAACGTGTTAATGAAAATAGTCAGCATTTATAATTTAAAATATATAATTTTATGAATTTAATTTATTTTGTTTCTTAAGTTTGTTGGGTGTAAATGTAAATCCTCTATTTTTTATTTAATGGCAAGAACCAGAACTGATACTTTTAATTCTTATTACTACTTTTTTTGAAATATTTGAATGGTAATCTTACCTCTAACGTTTTAAGTTAGGGTACTTTAATTTTATAGTTTACAAATGAAATTGAATTGGATTGATTAACTTTGTGTGTTTTTTTCAAAATTTAATTGAAACTAATAAATATTTAAAGTCAATTTGAGCAACTGAATATTTTTATCAACTATTTATTAACAACATTTTTTGGGAGAAAGTTTTATATCGTTTTTTTTTCAATTACCAATTGTAGTGTTTATATTTGTTCGTGACCTAATTAACACAAAAGTAAACTGGCTTATTTGAGAATATTTTGATAGGTGCGGAGTATTAGATATATGGTTGAAAGCGAAATTATCACATTTCTTAAAGTCAATACCAATATTATGGTATTTATTATTTATTTAAGCAAAATTTGAAAGCATTAGTGAATTTGAAACAAAGTTCAAAAAGTAGAAATACGGTATTTCAAATACCTAGATAAGTTAGGTCTATAATGTTTGGATTTGGAATACAAGTTTTTTCTGTACTATATTTTTGCTGCATATTTGTTCAAGGTTTTCCATTTTTTTCGTTTTTGGAACATTTGCAAAAAAACCCTGTTATGTTTCAAAATCCAAATCAAGGACATAAAGAGTTCTTTGTCAACCATTTTCCACCAAAAGGTGATTTTTTTGATATTCAACTTTTTCATGCATAAATAAGTAGGTACCATAAAAATATGCCGTATAAAATGAGATATTTTGATTGAAATTTTAAGGTCAGAATCTTTCAAGCCCAACAAATGGAACCCAAATAAAATTTGAGGATATGATACCTAAAAATTTTTTAACTCCAAACTCGCCTCCAAGTATGAGTATGAACTAACATATTTGCTTTTTACTTTTACTAAAATTTGAAATTTTAAAGGTCATGATGCTGGTGGCCACAAACAAAATGGTCAAAATCAAAATAATCCATTTGAAGGATACAAATTATCTTTTGTTCCACTAGGATCATTATTATTTGGTCAACTGCCGGGTTAAGATTTTCTTCAAATAATCAAATACATATCATAAATATAATGTACCACTTAATTGTAACTTAATGTAATTGAGTATTTGGTATTTAGTTTAGAAGTAGATCAGTCATAGTAGATCACAAAGTCTTGAGCTTTCAAATAAATCAAAATTCTTAGTATTTTGACTTACACTTTTATAGAAAAGTAATAAAAGCAATAGCCTACTTTTTTTACTAGTACAATACAGTAGGTGATTGATTCAAGTCATTTTGTGTAGCTAAACCTTATTTCAAATTCAAGTATCCGTATTACTATATCTAAGCCTAAGCTATGTATAAGGGATTTTTGCATTATATTTCCAATCAAATATTATAGATTTCTAAATGGTTTTCTTAGCAAAAATTGACATTTTATACTTTATAATTTTGTCAATTGTTCTTAAAAAATCGTATGGATCGCCCGGACATCTTGTTTTATACGATCAAAATGATCAAAAATATGAAGTAAGTGTAAGGGATTGTTCAAGTGGGATTTACTTTAAGGAAACGATTAGGTTTAAATGTATTTGTCTTACTGGAGTGTAAGTACTCATATTTCATATCATCTTATATAATACAATATAAGATACATTTAAATTTTGTAATTAATTTGATTGAAATAGAATTTGAATTGAATGTGTTTAGATGGGGATTTTATGAAAAATTTTGCCAAAAACCGACAAAAATCGTAGCTGGAGATAATTATTGTTTTAAATTGGAAAACGATACAAAAGTTGTAAGCATTTTTTAACTTGATATAAGAAAACAAAACGGGTTTAGGTGTTTAAATAGGTCTAAAAACCATAAGGTCTAAAAAAAAGCTCATCTTCCGAACCTGATGATAACCTAATCTAATCTAACTTGATCTGAACCAAAGCCATCAACCCCAGAGTCCGACACATTGGGGCGGCTTATTAGTGTGTTTTAGACCTTATGGCTTTAGAGCTTAACACCGGCTAAAACTGATTTTAATTAAAAAATAATAGATTAATCAAGTAATCACTTTCGGACCTCGGCTTTTCCCATTCCGATCTTCACTTTCGATATTTAGAAGTCACCACAAATTGATTGAAAAAGTGGTCACATTTTCATTAAAAAATCAACAAATCGATCCATCATCTTCTTTCATGACTATTACATCAGATTCCTGGACAATTTCGGGAATTTTCAATCAAAAATTTGTATCGGTTTGTCTGAAACCATATCTCCCCAAAGAATTCACAGATCCTCGTAAAGTTGTATGCTTTTGGGGTCAAAATGGTCAGATTGTTGAGATTGAGAATTGGGAAATAATCACAGATGTAAAAAGGGATTGCTCAAAGGTCAAGAGTTTGAAAATAATTGAATCTGAAGTTTGTCAAGAAATTCATTCTAATTCTAACGTCAGTCAATTTGAGGGATGCCAGAAAACTTTAGATGAAATAAGCACAATTTGTAAGTAATAATCTAATAATCTAGCAATAATTAATTATGTGATTCATATTAGTGTCCACATCCTGCTAGTTTTGTCTTACTAATGACAACTTAACTACTACCCTACTATTTACAATTACAATCCAAAACTAAATTCATAATTTTAATTAAAATTTTACTAGTAACTTTTTTTGTCTCACACTGCCTCAAGATAAAGATATCATAATACCTAATCATAATTTAATAGGTATTTTACTTTTTATATAATAATAATAATAATTAGGGTAGGGTAAGGGTGGGTAAGGTAAGGGTAGGGTAGGGTTATTTTTTATACCATAAACCTAGCATCATGTCCTGCTAATCCTGAATTTTTTTTCATTTAAATTTTGATCAAAATTTTGACTTGAATAGGTTTTTGTTTTTTAGTAATAAGGTGCTACTTTTATTTAACTTTTTCTACTTCTTTGAAAAGATTTGAAAGAGTCATTTTTATTTGAAATTAAGATTCTTCTGATTCTGAAGCTGAAGTAAAATCGAATGATTTCAAAAAAGATGACAACCCTAATCTCGACTCGAATTCAAATACAAATCAAGCGAAAGGAAAATGCCAAAATGAAATTCATGCTGAAGATATTAAAAAATATTGGAAAGACCTACGGGACAGCTCCGCTCATCCTAAAGTAATTTTATCAATAATTTGATTTAGCACTAACTATAATTGTTTAAGATTTTATTATATGTATACCTATAATAGTATGATACTGGTTTAGGGTTTAAATGGAGAATTATTTGTAAATCAATTAAGACGATTTTCTCTACTTCAATCAGGAATGAAAGAAAGGTTGATTTCTATAAAACAAGCTGAAACTTTTATCAATTTGAGTACAAAACTCTTTAAGGTAGTACATATTTTTAAGCTAGGACATTTATACTTTATAATTAAAGTCATTTATAAGTAATAAGTAGTACTTAAGACTAGTTATTCAGAAAATTTTTCTATAATTAAGGCAAGCTGTCCTGAAGAATTTGTTCCAGCAAAATTTTTAGACGTAGTCAACAAAGCATTCCTATTCTTTTTAAACGAAGATTTTTTCTTTGGATTTAATCGCACGTATAATGGAGATTTTTCAAGAATTAAATCAACTCTTGAATCTTGTATTCGTAAAACTAAACCACTCAAATATGAAATTTTTCCTGAGCCTAAGAATAAGAAACAAAAAAAGAATGCAACAGAAGATTGCGTTAAAAAGGTAGTTATAAAAATGACTCATTTATTTCTTCAGAATTCTGATTTTAGACATTTTTAGATCAACGGATCAATTAAATGGTCAAATAGTTCAAAATATTTAATTGAAATACCTGATAATGAAAGGTGGAATAACTTTGAACCAATCATTGAAATAACTTGGAAAATATTTCTAAATGTAAATACTAAAAAAAAGATAATGAACATTTTCAGTCATTATTATCAATCTCATTCAAGATATCTTTTTAGATTCATGGACTGTGTTCTGATGAATTCTCTCTGGGTAGGTACACATCTTATTTCATAAGTCTAAAAATGCCTAAATGCCATCAATGTTTTAAAGTAAGGATCAACGATCATCATAAATTTTCTGTTTTCATGATGCAGCTATTTACAATGTCAATGTACGATAAATGGTAATGTAAAATACCTAAAATATTATGTTTACACACTTATACTTTTACTTTTATAAATACTTTTATAAATAGGATTGATCCGCCAGATACTTTTGAACAGTATAAATTAATTCTACCAAATTACAATTATCTTCAAGACATAATGACCAATATAGATTATTGCGTTGGGGGAACGAAATTAGTGGTGAATAAGTTCAATATTTGGCTTAAAAGATCCTCTAAAGTTGATCAAGATCAAGAAACTCAAGATAAGAAAACTACAAATAAAAATAGTAGGTAATGTTTAAAGTATCCTACCTATTACCTATTACCTTAACTTAACCTATACATATTCCTACTTTAATTTAGCTTAAAAACAATAATTTGTTAATATTTTCCTAATTAGAAACAAGAGATCAGCGTTAATGTGGGCAAGATACTTAAATAAGAAAAGAGATGAAACTAAAATCATGGGTGGAAAAGCTAATTGTCTTCAGCACTCAGAAGATCCGAGTAATAAATTAGGATATGAAAGATGTACATTTCCTATTTAAGAAGATTGTCGTTTGAAATTCTCTTTTTATAAATTCCGTATTGGTATAAAATTTATTTTTTTCTCAATTTGATGTTCTTTGATGCATTTTACAAGAAAACAGAAAAACATAATATAATTTGTTGAATAAAAATCTTAAAGAAAGTTAAGAGATGTAGGCTGCATGTGTATCGATAAAAGTCTCACGGCAAATGGGACATTTCGATTCGAGTTTGGTGACACAATCGCAACATACAACGACATGACTAAAATTAGTGTATTTTTTAGCCAATGAATTGAAAATAGATAAATTAATTTTAATTATTAATACATGGTTACATACCCGCATTTGAGTAAAATAACTTCACGCGGATTCATTAGACAGACGACACATGTTTGAGCTAAAAATTAAAACCATATAAATAATTAAATTAGGTACTATCATAGTGTCAAATCATAGTATAATTTTATAGAATGGATGTTTGATATGCATTGTGCATTATATTTTTATTATAAATTATACCTTCAGAAAGGCCTTGTAAGTCTACTTCGTTTCTTCGTTTCAAAATATTTTCTCTCATTTTGCCTAAACGATATTTTTTAAACCATATCTTAATTCTTCTTGCAGCAACCACAACTCCTAAAATGAAATTATGATTGGTGATTACGGTACTGATTAGATTAGAAATATGAAATACTACTTCAAAGACCCTTTACTTTATAATTTCTAATTACCAACTGTGAATAGTACGAAAGTTATCAGTTTTAATGTGTTATTTCTTCCTTGCATTTTTTTAACGATTGATTGAACAGGATAAGTACTTAAAATGTAAGGTTGATCATCATATTTGGTCTGCATTAGCTTATATTTCCCATCAGAAACTTTAAACAATTCTCCCACTGCAGTGCTGCATGTTTCCAGAGGTAAAAAATCTGTCATATCGAATGTTTAATTTTAAAGCTCAAAATTATTCATTTCTAAAATAGATAAATAATAAAACCTTCCGTTGTCTCAACACCTTTACTTGCCACTCCTGTTACAAAGCCTAATAGGACGTAAAGAATTTATTGAGTTATCAGTATCAGTATCTAATTACTATCTATTTCAGTTAAAATTAAAATTATTAATTACCGATTATAGTTGATGCCATCGAGCTATTTGTCGGTGTAAAGTTTGTACTGACAGGTATTAATAAATTTTCGATCATAGCTTCGAATGGATTCTCAATTTCGACTAGTAAATTACTTGCTGTCGTATCATTTAAATTCTTTAATCCAAAAGGTGTCGAGTTTTGACTCTGCTGAATTGTTCTAAAATAATATTAGGTGGTAAATGTTTATATAAATTCTTCAATTTATAAAATTTAAAACTGATAAAATTAAGATAAAAAACCTTATTGAGTCTCCCCAACCTCCAAAACCGTGACGACGTATTGAATGCTCATTTAAAGTTATCAATTGTAAAACTCCTTTTAATCCATGCTGACTTTCGATATGTTGCCCAATAGCTTGAACTCTTCCCCTTACAGCAATATATGGCACAGATCCACCTTGTTCATTAACTAAATCTACTAAAGCTGGCCCAACAGAGACAGACGGTGCATTCTACAATAAATATAAAATTACAAAAATATGCTTCTTAAACAAACCATTAGACTAATATAAAATACTAGGTAAATAGAATAGATTATAAAACTTACAATTAAGTTCTGTATTATTTTATCTTTTTTCTTGTATAACGTGTAAAATATTCCAACTAGAATAGAATCAACTCCTAGTAAAAGGTAATCGTGATACTCATTCCAAATCATTTTAAGTCCCCAAGTCCAGGTAATTAAAAAGTGGCAGCAAAACCAGGTACAAAGGTATAAAATCTAAATGGCAACAAAAAAACTATTAAAATTATGATTATAAATTAGAATTAACAAGGTGCTATCTTAATGATAAAATAGATACCTACTATTTTTCTTGTTCATTTAATTCGAAAAGAAAAACCATCCATTGCATATTGGTTTATTTATAAGTTCAAGCTCAAGTAGTATAAAAATTAAAGATAAGTCAATTAAGTAATCAAGGCTAATGGTAAAGTAACCATTACCATTGCATTTACTGCCTTGAGACTTGAGTTGAGACCTAAGCATAGAGTCATAAAGACCAAAAGTCTATTTTATTTTATTTTATTAATTTAATAAATAATCCAGCTAGCTCTAGGATTCGATTCCAAATTTTAATCTCACTATCAGTCTAGGTCTAGGTTTTGCAAAACAAAAAATATAATGTGCAAAATTGAGATCAAAATCTGGTTATTCAAAGCTGAATTAAATTTAACTAGGGTATTGACAATTGACAATTGACAAGTAAAGCAATTAATGAATACACCACAAACACGGGATTGGCATCGCATCGCATGGTCAATTTCTTGGCTATTCATTTAAATGAACATTTAAATTCAACTTTGTTTGAAGACTACGATTTTACAAAGTAGGTAAATACGTGTCTAAAAGCAAGAGAAAAATTTCGTTTTTCATAGCTGAATCCAATGAATTGACCATAAAATTTTATATTACTTACAATTACATAATAATTAATAAATACATATTACTACATGACATGATGCATATTAAATAGTAGGTAATTAAAATTAATTAGAAAAATTACCTATTCTTCTATTCGATGCAATTTTGACTGTTGACTTTGAATTTGACCCATCAGATAGATCAAATTGCCCTAATGTCCAAAACTAAGAATTGTCATAAATTAGCTCATTCTTGACCAATTGAACCGGGCTACTCTCGTCAACAACTCCTGACCAATGTCAATTAAAATGTCAATTAAAAATAGTTAATTCTTCGGTTTTTTTATTTTTATTTTTTTATTTTTCAATAAATAATTTTGAAAAATTGCTAATTTAAAATTGGTAATAAAAACAGTCAGTATTTATCACCATGGTTGATGTAAATCTAATACGTAAAAATATTCAAAACAAACTTTGCCAGGCTTTTGAATAGTCCACAAAATTTTTTTGGTCAACTTTTGACTAATTATTTGTCCATCTAATTGACCTTGTCATCTGAACATGGTCAGCATGGTCAACTGTTCACAAATTGACCAACTCAAAATTTAAAACATCTCAGTGAGTCAGTGCGTTAAACAATTTAAAAACACCTTTTAAAAAACCCTAAAATTCAGCATATTATTCAGGTATCCATTATTTTTCAATAACAAGTTCAAGTTCAAGTACATACAAAATACAATACAAGACAAATTGCCAATCTTATCATCGGATCGGAATAAATAAGTCGCAGAAGGTCAGAGATTCTTAATTGGACCCTAATTGAGCATCATCAATTAATTGGATAGTACAGCAAGATGGAGATGAATAATAGTACTAATAGGAAGCCCATGAGTATCTTAGAATTTACCAACTCGCAACCACGTTTATTGGAGTCGGAGTCGGACAGTGCATTTGCTAAACTAGGACTTGAAGATGATGATCAGAATCATAATAATACAAAGAATATTAATATTGGGGTCAGAATACCGATAAACAGGTAACCATCTTTGTCATTTATTCTCACCACTAGTTAGTTTTTCGGTTCGGACCGTACCAGATCAAGGCTAGCGATCATACCATACATACCCCTAATCGATATCCTTAGGACCGAGACTTTTGAGTGTTTAACTATCAGACCATAATAATAATAATATAATAATGGATCAGCCCATTGTCATCTTTACTACCCTTTAAACTTTAAGCTATTCCAGCTGTTTATTCTGTTTTGGACCACAACCACATTTGAGTTAAAAATGTTTCCAGGAGCCTATTACTGTTCATATTCACATGTTGACTGCACAGCTCAAGAGCAGTTATTTTAACTTTCTTGGCCCTTGAGTCTTCTTTTGTGTGTTTTTGCCTTAACTTTTATATTTATATTTATAGTTATTTTGGTTCTAATCTCTTATTATTTTATTATTTGTTGTAGAGGAAAGGATATAGCAAATCCATGTGGAAATTCAGCAAACAATACAATTCTTTTCGGATCACCAACGTCAGGATTCATGCCTACCACTAAAAGGACAAGGACTAACTCAACGTATTTATAAATATTAGTATTTATTTTTAACGCATTATTATTAAGTTTATTGATCATTTGTTTAATTTAGGTATGAACGAGCAATGGATAACCCAATTGAAAGGGGCAGGATAAAATATTTTTGTCGAACAAAAGGTTTACTTTTTTCTACAAGACTCTTATTTTACATACAAGTTAAGGGGTTAATTAATAGGTAATAATTATGTTACTGTTACTTTTTAAGGTCATGGAATGATTGAGAGTGAGAAAGGAGGTGACGAGGTTTTTGTCCATATTTCTGATATTGAGGATGATTTTTGTCCGATTCCTGGCGACTTGGTGACTTATAAAGTAATTTTATAATTTAAGTTGCTAGTCTTATTTTTTTCTTAAATTCACACTTGTATTAATAATTTGTAACTTTTTAACTTTAAAATCCTCCAGATCTGTTTTATACCACCCAAATACGAGAAGTACTTTATCATTATTTTATATATATTATATAATGTTATTAGTTATTTATTTTAAATGTTTATTGATTTTTATTTTTATTCATTTTGCAAGTATCTATTCTATATTGTATTATTTTCAAATTTTAGGTTCCAAGCGATTCACGTCAACATTTTGAATTATGCAAACGATGTTCATGTCCGTTGGGATTCACCAATTGGTAAGAAAAAATCTTAGGTACCTAGATATTAAGATATTTAATTGTCTTCACTTTTTTATATTCTTAAATTCAGGCAACAATGAGTTAAGATCATGCGATGAGATTCCGAACAATTTGGTCACATAAAGGTTGGAGCATCAGAATGGAAATAAAGAGACTGGAATTGGAATCGGACTGGAACTTATGAGAATTGTATGTACCTAAATATGTAGACCTAATTCACTTTATTATGATTTTATAAAATAATATAAAATAACCATTTATCATGATATGAATGATTAACCATGTAAGTATCTTGTATCTTATACTCTCGAGAATAGCGCATGATGTATAAAATTTTTAATTACATTTAACAAATTATGAATGATTGGCAAATATGTTTTTATTTGATTGAAAATTAATTTTAAAAAATTTAAGAAACTAATAATTATTCTTTTATTGAGTACTACTGAAGAGTATGATTTTATTGTATTAAATTGATTTAAATGTATCGGTCTACCATATTTACTTACATCATAGGTAATATACATGTAAATATTAGAAAAAAAATTTAAATATATAGGAGATCAATCGGCAAAATTTTCTATAAAAATTTATGATTAAGATTATTTACTTACTTTGTAATTTGTAAGGTTAGGTATGGTGTTTATATTGTGTTAAAATAAGTTTAGTAAATTGATGTGTTTGCAAATTTTTTAGGGTAGAAGGTAAACCATGTAAATAATAGACCTATTACCTTACATTTATAGCTTTATAGCTTTAAAGTTTCTATTTTTTCATCATAATATTATGTATATTTTAACAGGTAATTTAATTTTATGCAAAAAGATGTAATATTTTTTCAAAAATATCAATATAGGAATTGGAATGTCAGTACATACTAGGATATAAAGATAGAATATAAATTACCTACTTATTTTTATGATTATGTATTTGAATTATGAATGTATTCGGGCTTTTTACACTACGATTACGATTAACAATTCTAGCTTTAAATATGCATAACTAATTCCAATGTTAAATTCTAGCTAAAATTACTCATTACGATTATCACAGACTCTACTAATTTCTTGTATTTGATCATTTGTAGTACATAGTAATTGCTTTATTGGTTTTTTCCTTCCTTTAAGAATATTTTATGTTTTCTTTTCATTTATATTTATAAAAGGTATAGGTTCGATGTGAACATTTGTGTGTAAATCTTAATTGATAGTATGATAGTATGTAGTTTAAAGTTTGATGATAATGATGTATATACTTTTATGATTATGCTACTGTAATGCCATTTATTAAGGTTAATATTAAATAAAAAGTTGACATTAATCAAAAAAGTCAAGCATGTTGGATATTCTTTTTCAAATTAATTTAATACGACATAACACCTTATTAAACCTAATTAACCTACTATATGTAAACAGGATATTTCAAGGTTTTGTTTGTATAATTAAGGACTTTGAAACAGGAAAACAATCTTATTCTAATCAAAATAGACTTTCATAAAGATATCTAAGGTATGTTATCTAGTTTGTTTATTTTTCGTAAAAAATAAATCTTTTCTAATCTTGATTTTGATTACCTTACATGCATATTTTGAAATGCGAGTAAAAAAGTTAGATTACCTACTAGTCTTACAAAATTTGTAATCGAC
Organism: Nanhermannia cf. coronata Gr-Ori-00579; assembly: GCA_034699045.1. Lineage (NCBI taxonomy): Eukaryota > Metazoa > Arthropoda > Arachnida > Sarcoptiformes > Nanhermanniidae > Nanhermannia > Nanhermannia cf. coronata Gr-Ori-00579. The sequence goes on along the minus strand of JAQIXA010001128.1, from coordinate 3,977 downwards.
TGGTTCTTTGAACATAAATTATTTTTCCTAGATTGTTTAATAGGCACTTAAAAATATTTGGAGTATATTTAAAAGTAGTCTTCCTTTATTAAAATAGATACCTACTTATTAATTCTTATTACAGTTCATTTATGTTTATGAATAGAAGAGTTTTGTTGCATTTCTTGAAAATGCTCATAAAAAGAAATTAATATCAAAAGTCAAATTTGAACATTAAATAATTGTTTTAAAATAGGCACCTAACAAAAATGAATAATAATATTGCTTCAATTTTCTATTTCGAGTAACGGTACGTGTGCAAGCTATTCAACGCAGAAGTTTCTTTATTTATGAAGGGTTGATCTTCGGGGATAACTTGTTGGATATTCGTATATTCATCTTCATTCTAGAATCAGATGAAATATTTTTTTTAAAAATACTTAATACATAAAGTAGGTAGTTAATTACTAAAATTACTAGACCTACCATATCATGAGATCCTTGGTCTGCTCCCTCGACTTCCATTTTTTCATCATCGTGAAGATTGATAAGAAATTGATCATTTTCTACAATGATGTTGTAAAAGAGGTAGTTTTTAATTTTGTTTTGTATCTTCTGTATAATAGCAAAAAATAATTTATAATACTACATACCGTATGTTGGAAAGAAATATTCAGCTTGATTCCAAATATGTGAAGAAGGGAAGTTAGAAATAAAATCGTGACATTTCATATGGCTTAGCAAACTCGTTCTCTCAAGAAATCGGCGATTACAAAACAAACAAAGATTCTGATAAACTTGTCGTCTATAAATAACAAAAAATGAAAGCATTATTATTATATACCATGAAATAAAATTGGGTTCTTTTTTGTATTTGTTTCTAACCTTATGAAGTTAACGATTTTAACTTTTTGATAAAAATCGCTTTTAAGTGACAGTTTAGTGAAATTAAAATTATGTTCAGTATTCATATGGCTTAATAACGAATCGTAGTTTGGTGATTGAAATGTGCAGAATAAACACACAATACTAGTGCTTTCTATATTTTCTTCAATCCAATCTTCTTCTCTTCTTTCGTCTAATGGTTCTTCCTCCTATATATCAAAATTATTTTTAAATAAAAGAAAATGAATATATCTAAACAAAAAAAATTTAAGAATATAAGAATAATATTAAACCATACATCAAGCATTTTCCAACTCTTTCCAGGTTCTAAATAATTGACGATATAAAACCGGTCATACTCAGGATTTGACGAATTAATCTTTTTATGTTGCTTCTTTCGCATATGCTCACTAAAGTAGAACAATAAAAAAAGAGTAATTATTTTTGTCCAATAATTCCAAGTAGTTTTAGTTATAAAGGTGACCTACCGTAAAGTTTCCCTATCTTTAAATATTTTTCGACAGTACATACATTCAAGTAAATCGAGCTTTCTGCAAACTAAATCAAAGAGTTCTTCAACAAACACTATATTATCAGGCTGTCCAGCATAAAATGAATGATCTAATTTCATATGATAAAAACAAGCTGCACGATTTCCTCTGAAAATTTCTCTACAAAATAAGCATTGCCGATGAAAGTCTTGTTGTTCTCTCTCGTATCGATTAACTTCCAAAATCGCTTCCTACAATTATTTCATAAAATTAAAATTAAATATATTTTATATCAGCTGCTGTTATAAAAAATGAAATTTTACCAATCGCTCCTTCCACAATTTATTTCTCAATTCCTTATCTTCGGGTAAAACATCCGTAATCATCAAATACTTTTTCCTCTCACCATCTGAATCAACATTACTTAAAAATTCTGCATTAGTATTCGGTAAGCCTGGGATGTTTGGCTCGTCCATAAAGAAAGCAACACAAAAGTCGAATACTGAAGCTTGAGCAAATCTTTCTTTCCAATGTAAAATATATCTATATTTTATAAATATAAAGACATTTTAATATAAATATTTAAATAGGTAATTAATAATGAATGTCATCATAAGAAGGTATAGATAAAAATACCTAAATAAATTCATTAGTCTTTTCAGCTTTGAGAACCCAAATTACGACTACATACATTCACATGTGAAAGTGAGTCCAAAATTGGGATTTTCAAATAAAAATAAAATGTACTCAATATTATTTTGGTATATTATCAATTCCAACAAAATATATTATAGGTAATTAACATTTTAACTTTTAACTCAAAGTTTTCGACACTTACTTGTGCAAATTAGCTATTTTATCGACATCATCTGAAATTCAATTAAAAGATTTTAGTTATTTTAAAGCTTAACTAACGGAAAACAACAATCACAGTCTAAATGTCTAAATGTCTAAATACCAACTGATATATTATCAGCCCATTAAATTCATTATCAATTCTTATTGTTTAATAGACAATAGGTGTATCTATTATTATTATTATTGTTGTTAAAGGACTTCAAGATAGATATAATTAATTAGATCAACTTCATCAGAAAAGCCAAAATTAGGTTTTACGAGCTGAATTATATATTTTTAAATAAACATCTAGATTTTGATAATGCCTATTTAATAATTTAATTTTTTAAAATGGAACTACATTTAATCTAAAGTCTAAAATGTAACCTAACTATTCATAATTAACTTACCAATAATGAAATTATGTTTCATGAGTAAATGCTGTAGAAAACCATTCTTAACTGCTGGACCATCAGTTAATGGAGCACAAATGAAGGTGCAATGAGTAAATAAGCACGGGGTCTTCAAATCCTCATTGAATATTGTAGACGACTTATATTTGTATCTTAATAATCCGCTGTCCTGTAGTGGATCCTCATTTGAGCTTGTAAAGGCTGAAGGCAGTGACATTGATGGTGATAGTGAAGTAGCAGCTGCTTGTAATTGCACATTTAAATTTATAGATAATGGATTACTTGGACCTGGTTCAACTTTCAACTCGCTTTCTAAAGAAAAAGATAATGTGTCCAGAATTGGCTCCTGCATTCTTGCACACTTGAAATAAATGATCTTGACAAGGTCAGGTAGATAGTAATTAAAATGCTAATTAGATAAAGATCAAAAAATACTTTTTAATTAAAAATTAAAATTGATTTGTAATGTAATGTAATTGCAGTTCAAGAATCAAGAATCAATTTCTCATTCGAATTCTCAATCAACTATTCAAAAAAAATCGCAAAAAAAAAAACCCACTCGAACCTCTAACTCTAACCTAACCTAAGTCCTAAAAGCTAAGCTCTAAATTTTCATTCGCGAACTATATTTTAAAGATAAGTTTATTATAAACCTTTTTTTTGTTTACTTTTATTGATCTTTACCTTTAATTAAACTCTTGTCAAGTTGACCTACTTTCTATTATTCACTAATTTAGCTCTTATTACCAGATTTTACAATTGAATGCTTGAAGATCAATATTCTCGAGCTATAGTGCTAGAGAGCTGATAATGAAAGAAACCGTACTTACTTTGGCCTAACTTATAAAAAACTAAGGATTATCACGATATTTATTATATATCCAATCTTTAAAACTATAACTAACTCGAATTTCTAACTAACGATAACTTAATTTGATTGTTTATAGCTTAAACTTACCTATTAAAAATATGCCTTTAGATATAGGTATGTAGAAATTTAGACTCTATAGATTACTGATTACCTAACGTTTATAATGTAATGTAATTAGTGTGTTAGTGATAGTAGTGATTAGATTAAAGTTTAATATTTTGATGAATTCGAATCTCTAATCAATTCTTCAAACACCAAGCTTTATGTTGTATTTTTTAATATAATTTATAATACTACTACTGCAAAAGAATCGGTATGTGGATACGGATGCGGTAATATATTATATATTAAAAGACTAGTTTTATAACGTAGAGTTGTAGAGAGAAAGACGTGATTTTATTAACCATTTTGAAAATTTAAAAAAATCCCTTCTTGATCAAGAGGATTTAATTAACAACTTGTTAGCTAAATCAGCTAAATTCTCTATATCGATATTGTTCT